>JASSUY010013697.1:0-30186 GCA_032466535.1 Forpus xanthops
GTGTTCAAGGCCAGGTTGGACACAGGGGCTTGGAGCAACCTGCTCTAGTGGGAGGTGTCCCTGCCTGTGACAGGGGGCTGGAACTGGATAAGCTTTAAGGTCTTTTCCAACCCAAACCATTCTGTGTTTCTGTACCAGCTGAATGACCTAAGTATGGGTCTCCAAGATGTCATCTTGGACCTGACAACTCTTAGTAGACTAAGAAAACATAAACTCTTATCTTTATGGTATTATTGTCAAAGGAGTAGAAAATTTAACTGCTGCTTGGGACAGGTGTTCTAGAACAGATTACCTTCTTTTCCCTATGTTTACTCTAATCAAACCTACATTATCAAAAACACATGCAGCACCCACCTCCCGCAACTGTGTTTTTAAATCGCAGTAAATAACGCTGTCATATTTTGTGCTAATCCCAGAGTTAATATGACTTAAGAGACTGAGAGCACAGTTGCCATATTAGACCTTCACTGAATCTAGGTAGAAAATTCTGTCTTCTCTGAGGTCTTAAACACAAGTCCTTCCCAGGTGGCAGTCCTAAATACATCCAGACATAGCACTGTAGGCCAACCAAGCACTTCAACAGGAAAAGCTTATGTGTCTATGCACCTCAAAGTGCCGGAGTTCTGCAGGTGGTTTAACTAGAACATAAACCAGCTAACATTAAATTATTAATGTGAACACCAACATTAAATTATACTTCAGATCCACATTATGGGCACGTTCCTTTACAGATTTGAACCCTGAGAGTCAAACCCTTCTTGCTCAGTTGCTATTTTATTTCCATGTCTGAGGCACATCGATCATGGAACACCTCCTTTTTCTTCTTAGTCTGTTCATTTCATTCTGTGTGTTTCTCTTATATCCTGATTGCACTCCTCCTCTCCTCACTCTAGGAAAAACTAAATACTGATTTCCTAAGTAGCTCATCTGAAAATCCTGTTAAGCAAAATTCTAACCTCTGAACTAGTTATGAAATGCCAAGAACTCTTCACAAAGATTGTATTAACTACTATCTCATCAGCTGTCAACGTTTTAAAGTTACTGTTAAAAACTGTGCCCTGACTGATGGAATAGAAAAGAAACAGGAAAACCCACACATTTTACAGAAACTTAGCTTACAGCAGAAATATAACTAATAAGGTCAGCAAACAGCACAAGCAGTGTAGATTAACTTTCCATCGTCTTGAAGAGCAAAACTTTAATTAAAGCAGAATGCAATTAACAGATTTACACTGTATTCAATAAAAAGTATGCTAACACACCTCTTACTTGGATCATCTTGTCAACTAAATCCTTCCTTTTCCCCACCTTTAATTCCTCCCTTAAACATCCCACAGTAAGTCTTGTGCAATCCAGCAATGTTCTTCCCCTGTGTCCCATAATGTGCTCCATACCTCTAGGCAGTGAACCCCTCAGCCCAAGAGCTGCTTCTGCACTGACTCATCGTGATGTGTGTCACACCTGGACCTGGGACAGCCTAAGGAGGGCCTGGATAAGGTGTCAGTTCCTTCCTCTGAGTCTGAGATTGGGTTTCTACCCACCTTTGTGCTGCTGTGCTCATCTGGGCTTGTGGTGATGGTCTTTTTATTGGCTGATGGCACCTGTAATAGGCCTGGGAGCAGCAGGGGCAGGGTATTATTTAGGCATCCTCCCACACTTGACACTGTCTCTGCTCCTTTTAGGGTGTGCAGGTGAGCTTCTGTCACTTAATATGACATTTGCCTTCTATGATGAGATTCCGCATCTGGACTCATAACCAAAGATAAGTTTGACCTTTAGTTTTGTTGATTCCACAATTTCTATGAGTTAATTGCTTTGAGAATAACGAAGTCATTTTACTACCCTCAGTGACTGAAATTCATCCCAATCAAAACCAAGTCTATCAGGGCCTCAGAAGCCATCCAGTACCACCCTGGAAAAGAATTAGTCACTTCTTAAATTAACATATGAACTGCATTATCATTTTATTCATGCATTTCTCTCCCAGTTCTTTCTGTTATGGAATTATTTCCAGATGTCACAGCCATCAGCATTTGGTTTGAAATACTACCTGCACAAACATGTGACTTGCAAGCAATAATATTTTATCAGTCTCTCATCACCACTAACCCCGTTCATTTCTCCTGAACATTCATGTTAATTTTTCTCCTCTCTCAGAGGACACTGTGACAAGCTGAGCTTTGTTGTGATCTTTTGCCCTTGCCAGAACTCCAGCTTCCACTACAGGGATTCTCCAACCTTACCCTGCTTCTTCCTTTAGCACTTCCAACTGCAGCTGATTACACATTATGTCAGCAGAGTCTAGGATTCATTTATCCTGCCCCAAATCATATTCAAGTGTTTCATTTTTTACTAGGTAGCAAAGAAAGCAATCTTCTTTTCAATCAGCACACAATCAGGAACAATGTGGTTATTTGAAATGAAAATTCCTAGTCCTGAAAACCATCGTTTTCCTTCACAAACAAAATCAGCCTCTATTTACAGGTATTGCAGCCCACCTATTTAGAAGAACTCTGGCAGAGAAATTTAAATGCCTCTTTCTCCTTACCATAAGCCAGCCCCAGCATTCAACAAGTCATTCTTCCCTGCTTTTGTATTTTTTGCTGGCTACAGCCTAGAAAGAAGCTCACAATTTATATTGGGAGAAATCACACTGGGAATTATGCTGTGGGTAGGAAGAGAGGAAACAGTTGTCAGATTAGGGGAGAAAAAAAGGCTGTCAGGGTAAACATTGCCGTATTTTTCTTTTAAAGTGGAAAAGCAGGAGTTTTAGCCTGCCTGCCCTATACATAGAACTTGTATTAGCAATTACATGAAATGCAGGCCTTTTAAAGTCAAGTCTCTTACGAACTGTGATACCCAAGAGCAAATTTAAAAAACATATACTTCAATATATGTCAGTACTTTAGTTCTTGGAAGTATTGCATTCAGACCATGTGAGGCATGGCTGTGCATGTCTATTTATACAAAGATTCAACACTAGCAACCTCTACTGGGTTTCTTGGGCGATACAACTTTCATGTGTAAGCTTGCTAAGGCTAAACATAAGCCAAGCTCAATACAAGATGGCAGGGCAGCTAGTCCTTTACACTGTTTTCACCTTACATACTTGCATCTGCAATTAATAATAGCTTAATTCTTCCTGTGCACATATGCACGAGTAGGCAAGACTAGCTTCATTTGTTGTATAGGAAGATCACTGAAAAACAAAAATGCATGCACACTAGAAGATTTTGATTCCTCTCCTGAGCCTAAAACTATACTAAGTGAACTAACTATTTGTGAGTGTGTAAATCTCAAACCTTCTTTAACCTTTGTTGTTTGGTTATTGTTTTTACCATTGCGTCTAGCCAGTGTTTTAAAAGCTGGTTAATCAGAACCTCTCTTCAGAAAGCCAGTTGAAACAACATGAACAATTAAGCCTTTTTCATGCATTGCAAAGCAAACATTGCAAGCACTGTTGGCCCTTACAATGTGCACAGTAACAATGCCATTCAACAAAGCTGAAAGCTTAGGTAAAGCAGAATGACAGCACCAGACAGAAAACAGCAAGAGATAAGTAAAGAGAGATACGTTCCTAAAGGCTGATTTGCCATTAAAACAGCTTGAGAAAATACAGCTAGGAAGACATGCTGAGCACTCAGGTTTATGCAGCCAGCTTCTTTTCATCAGCCTTTCCACAGAAGAGAAAAACATAGGAGCTACTGAAGGAGGAGGGGCTGCATTCAATGTCAGACTAATTAGAAGTCATGAGTGACTGTTGACTAAGGCTTAACCATGGCAGAAGACACAGGGAATAGATTGAAGCATTGCCTTCAGTGATTAGAAACTTCTATGGCCTTTGAGCAGCAGGTTCAGTTCAGTTTCCTTTCAGGAGGAAAGAGCCAAGGAAACATTCTGTGAAGCTTGTATATATGGCTTACAGTTCTCTATCCCCATTCAGTAAGGCACAAGAAGATACTTTACAGGTGCTTTCACTTAGTAGAAACTGGAAGAAAACAGAGATCTGGAAATTCTTCTGTAAAAAGAAAAGCTATAAAAAGTCTGTTGCAATTTTAGCCCAGAAAATGCCACTGCTTTCAATAGCTTTAGCTGATTTATAGCTTAAAAGCTGCTTGTATTTTGGTTGCTTCTCTCCTTCTACTGTGGCCTATATACCCTTAATGTGATCTGTAGCAGGAGCTTGAAAAGTTTGAATGAAAGCTGCAACCCCCTAACTCTGCTATCATGCATCCTATCTAAGGTCATGATCAAATTTATTTTCAAATACGTGGGTGTTTTATAGCCAATTTTGTAATTTCCTACTCCAGACAAAGGCCCTGAAACCCTTACAGCTGAAGTTTATATATACCTGCAAGAAGTTGTGGAAAATGAAAATCACGGGCCTAGGCAGTTAAAGTGATACTGGAATGAACAATGAAAAAGACTACAAAGGACAGAGTTGAGAAACAAGCTATTTAGCCCTCTGCAGCAAATCAAAATGGTGCATCAAAAATTGGACCAAATTAACCTAAACTGAAAGGAAGAGCCTTCTGAAAATGTTAACAGAGATTAAAAGAAATTAGATTTCATCTCAGGAGTGGAAACTTTAGTTTTAGATATCTAATAAAGAATTAAACTTACGGTTTCAATTATGTATTAAATTTCTTGATTAGTCAACCATTAAGGGAATGGTTCCAATAAAATGAAACAAAAAAACCCTAACAGACACCCAAGGCACTGACAAGCTGCAGTTTACTCTCAGTATGTTGCTGCACATTGCAGTACATGCCATTATCTTGGTAACAAATCCACATGCCTACCTGTGGTCATCTTACTGCTAGTTTTAGATTAGTTAATTTTGGTGTTTTCACGTCTCAGATTAATGTGTCATGTCCACATACCTGCAGACCAAAGGGTGGCAGACTCAGCCATCAGATGTATTTCAGTCTCAGTCCTGCAGAGCTGTGATCAGGGTAATTTTAGTGGTGGCCACGCCAAGGGACATGACAGCATCTGTGTTCACTGCCATGCAGCTCTGGCTTTGGTCTCCCATTTCCCTTCTGAAATGATGAATTGCCTAAGCCAACATGAGCTTCAGTGCACACATATAAAAAAGAAATCTAAGTAATTTTTGGCATATTTCAGTCAGTGAAAATAATAAACTTCCAGAATACATCACTCAGAAGGAGAGAGGCTTTTTCATGGCTTGATTTCTTCAGCTTTCTAAACCTCTTGTTTTAGTCAAGCGAACTGCTCTACACCAGGCTTAATGACTCTTATTTGTGAGACAGGAATTCATACTACTTCTTCATCCTTTAAAAAACATCTGTGACACGAGCAGCAGAGGTACCAACAAAGACAAGAAGAGCTTTGTAGCATGAATCCAAGGTAACAAACTGTTGAAGAGCTGATGTATGTAATCCTCAAACGGGAACAAAGAAAAATTCTTGGAAGAGGAGCATACACTAGGAGTTAATCTTGTGAAATTCAAAACTGTTAGAGGTGGTTGATCTGTAATTAGTCTGTCATTATTGGGAAGCTGAACATAAAATGAGTTATTGCTGTGATTTAGAATAAAATCTATTACATTTCAATTCAGTGCTGAATTTATTCCAGGGAGAAGTGCATATAAAGCAACTGCCATCTAAAGATCCACAGAAGGTGGTCAACACATGCAAACAAGAGAACTGCTAAATGCTTTAAGATTTGTGGGATGGTGTATATCATAGAGAGGTAATAGCTATCACTACAAGATGCATCAGCTTTATTGATTTTGAAACGTGGCAGGGAAAGTTGTTCAAATAAACCAGCCGTTTTACATTAAAATTCTACAAAAAAAAAAAAAAAACCAACCATAAGAAGAGAGGACACGGGGTAATGGATTTAAACTTCAACAGGGGAAGTTCAGGTTAGATATAAGGAAGAAGTTCTTTGCTGTGAAGTTGGTGAGGCACTGGCACAGGTTGCCCAGAGAAGTCGTAAATGCTCCATCCTCGGCAGTGTTCAAGGCCAGGTTGGACAGAGACTTGGGTAACATGGTTTAGGGTGAGGTCTCCTTGACTGTGGCAGGGGGTTGGAACTGGATGATCTTAAAGTCCTTTCCTACCCAAACCATGCTGTAATTCGATGATAACCACCCATGACAGAATTCAATATTTCAAAAATGAAGAGCTTATATATCTTAAGTCTCTATGCATGTGTGCATGCCCACATATATATATATATGTGTGTGTGTTTTACAGTCATTTATATTTCATAAGGACTCGGAGATGACAACTTGGTCAATGTAAATAAAAAGTCTTAACAAAGCAGCAGTACAGAGGAATCACTAAAATGCCTTTTAACAGCCTCCCTCTGGTACAGTTAATGTCCTGGCTATGGATAAAGTAATATTTGAAAAGTTTATTCTTAACCAGCTATGAAATTAACACGTACATAACAGAATTTCTAAAACAGAATAAATGCATGCATGTATGTGGGTATGGACACACACACCCAAACACATGTCCTGGGGTGCACCTGATCCAAGACAAAGTTTCCAGCACTCATTACTTTTCCTAACTGTCATATTAAATTCCTGCATGAAGAGTTAAAATGGGGAGAACAGTCTGAAGAGGAGATTGAGCTTCTTGTTTCCATATATTTTTCCTCTCTACCTACACTTTTCTGTTACTCTCTTATCCTCTCCTCATTCAGTGCTGAGCATTCAAAGACCAGAATGGGTAGCCCTGTGCACGGTTCTCACTTTTGTCCCATTTGGCTGCCAAAGAACCACTACATCTGACTGCAGAAATGACTAAGAGCCCTGCCCCAGCCAAGGCCAGAGCATATGCTCCAGTACAGAGGAAATTTCGGGAGGATTTATCCAAACTATTCCATTAAGGCTCCAAGGATGGGCAAAGTGAGATGTTTCCAAAGCCTATCGCTCAGCCACTGCTAAGTCATTTCCAAGAGACAGATGAAATGTCTATAAAGACTTACATCTAAGCAAATTCACCCTGTAGGTAATTTAATGCAGACATAGTATTTTTACACTGTAGTTTTAAACCTGTAAACAGCTTGACTTAAGGCACTGGATAAAATTAATTTGCAGTGCCCTAGGGCATTACTGCAGCTGAAAGGAAGATTTCCCAGGGAATGGAATTTTGTAGTGAACAGTGGAAAAAAATCATCTCATTGAGGTGCTGTAACAACGGCCTCAAAGCAACCCTGAATCTGTACCTGGCTGTTATTACCAACTTTTCTGCAAACAGTTGACTTTAGCCTGAAGAGCTATAAATCCTTTACCCTTACTAACTCTTCCCAGAGCTGGTCTCCATACAGTCCTAGTTACAAAAACATAAACTTGTATCTATCTAAAGCACACAAAAGCATCCTGATGCAGCTTTT
This sequence comes from Forpus xanthops, assembly GCA_032466535.1. Lineage (NCBI taxonomy): Eukaryota > Metazoa > Chordata > Aves > Psittaciformes > Psittacidae > Forpus > Forpus xanthops. The sequence continues at coordinate 7,372 of JASSUY010013697.1, forward strand.
CTATTACAGAAGAAGGCTAACCTTGATGTTTGATCAAGACGGGTGGATTACTGTTTGGGATTTTTTTTTTTGGTAAAACTATCATTTTAATTCAAGAGATAATTTTTGAAAAAGGAAATATAAAAGCAAAACAGGGAATATCAAATCATTACTTCACAAGTTGGATTTCCTTTATGAGTGATTCACTGAGCAGCTAAAGCCAATATGGCAAAAAGCCATGAGTTCTTCTGGGAAAAAGTATAACTACAATACATAACTGGTTTATGAAATTTGCACTGTAACAAAATAGGCATTTTCCCGGCCATTTTCTCATTTATTTAATGAGAAGCATCTAGATAGCACCAAGGATGATGATAATGATGATAGAATAACATTTGTTTAGAGCTACAATAAAACTTTGGACCAAAGTTAATATTAAGAAAAGCAGGTTTCAGAAACAGATGCTTCAAATTGTGAGGATTAGGAAACCTCAGAGACATGTTTTTAAAAGCTTTTCTTCGATTCCACTGTTTCTAAAGTAACACTGCACCCACTAAAAAGAAGTCTACAAAGAGCAACATAGGAAAATTTTCATCAAGTTGGCCATTTGATAGGCCACATACAAAGGCCGCTATTCAGAGCTCCTGTTTGTGGAACTTCCTTAGCTAAAAGGGTTCTTTCTGAGGTAAAATATTATAAACAATATCCTTCTGTCTGTTACTAAAATTTTTGAAATCACTCAGCTCAGATATGCACATGAAACTGTGCAGAATATGCTGAGCACCTGCCACTGACTTAATACTTATCCTTAGTTCCCCTACCTGCTCGAAACTTCCTCGGAGGTTTTCCAAAGAGGATCCAGCATCAATTGCAACCTCCTTCCACTTCTGCCCAGTTTCATGGTCAATATTGCATGCAGACCTCACTAGACTACCCTCTGCTACTCTCTGCCTTATAGACTTCCTGAGAACAAGGGGTTAGCTTTGCACCATAATCTCCAGTTCTTTTTATCTCTTTTAGTACTTGAATTGAAGTAGACAACTTTTGTAGTACTTGTCTACCAAACAGACATTTGGTTTATATCACAGGATATTGCTGACAAAGGATGAGCATATGTCTTGGTACTGAAGAACTACAGACAATAAAGTAGACATGCTAAGAGACCAATACTTCCTATATAAAATCTCAAGACTGAATCACATATGTACATATATATATGATCAGATATACACAAATTCTTTGCCAATGCACAAAAACCTTAGCTGTTCATTTATGCTGTCAGTTCTTTACAAAGATACTCTATTAAAATGCTTCCACTCATGCAGTTCTTGCATTACACCTTTATCTCTACTACCACTGCTTATTACAGCTGCTAAACAGATGTCAAAACACTAGTACTGCTTAAGCCAAGAAAATTCTTACTTTTTAAGACTACTGATTACTATCTATAATAACCCAAGTCTCTATCCAGCCTGGCCCTGAACAACGCCAGCGATGGAGCATTCACAACTTCCCTGGGCAACCCATTCCAGTGCCTCACCACCCTTACAGAGTAAAGAATTTCTTCCTCATATCCAATCTAAACTTCCCCTGTTTAAGTTTGAACCCATCATCCCTTGTCCTGTAACTACCATCCCTAACGTAAGGACTATCTGTGTAGAGTGCTTGCTGTGATTTTTAAGAATTTCACTATTTAGGACAAGCTAAATAAGGTGCAATATCCATTTGATTCTGACTTGTTCTGATCAATATTTTGATGCAGAAGTTCACAAGCAATGACTGTCACATGTCATGAGGTCTCATGGATTGGGAATGTACTGTACCAAAAGACTAATTGTAAAGCATGAATATTGTAGCCTTAGTTGTGATAAAATAAGGGTGGCTACACAAGTAGGTGTATGTGTCTGTAAAAACCTGCTTGTGTGAGAGGAAGAAAATCTGGCTGTATTGGTTGTATTTCTTTCTGTGCTGACTGTTCACATGACTGACTCCCCAGAAAGATTAATCCCTTTCATTGGAGTTTTTCTATAGTAAAACATTTTGTACCAGTATATACAAAAAAGTCCTATCATCCACAAGGGCTTTTGACTTCTCTAACTTCTAAATTTAATCTATGGGGGCATGTAACCCTTTTAACACTTTTGAAAGCAAATATTTGAAAGAAGCTGTTAGGAAAAATAAATAGGTGGAATATGCTTATCACATGGTTCAAGACTAAAAAGTTAGACAGAAAAAAGAGGGGAACTAATAATAATGTACCCCCTGGAGTGGTTATAGCACATTCAACTGAGATTCTCTTTCAAAGGCCTACTGTTGGAAATTCAGTCCTATTTTCATTGAAGTCCTTGCCTAATCTTTAATTGACTTCAGATGCAAACAAGGCTGAGCCTACAGTAAAAACATTAATTGAAGAGGAAATCAAGTGATATGAAAAATCTGTTTCCACGGAGCATCTCCCACCAAAGAAGGCCTTTCCTCTTAGCGGATACAGACGTTGTTTTTAAAAGAGACATATGGTCATATCAAACAAACATTCTAAATATAGTCTTAAAGGGCAAAAGAAACAGGAATGTCTGACCATTGCGTACTTGTGATATTTTGTTTTGCTGTAGTCTTTTCCTCTTTGTGGAGGAGATTCTAAGAAAAAGAGCAATGTTTCCTGTAATTTCTTTGCAAGTGGTATGTGCTGTCTTCAGTTGCACATAACTTTGCCATCTGCAGCTGCAGTGTTAAGGAAAACGCAAGTTACCCAGGCAGACACACGTAGCCTTGGAAGTAACACCTTAGAACAGCTGCTTTATAAACAAAAACCAAGCTAACTTCAAAAATGTAGCTGCTCACTTTTAGAAAAGATACACCTCATCATAGCACAGCCTTCACTGCTTCGCAAAGACTTCAGCGCTACATGCCATAGTGCTGCTAGCCTTGTGTATTCCGTAAATTATCAGCCTCCTGACATGAGTTTTGCTCCTCTCTCCTTCATTCCTATAAAGAAGACCTCATGTGACTTATGCATTTATAATTGGTGGAAACGTAAATAGCCTGAAAGGATTTAATTACACATGAGCCTCGCTCATGTCATCTGGATATGAATTTTCTCTTTACTCAGAGAACGGGATAAAGAGGATCCAAGGTTTTAGTTTTGGCTTGCACTGAAGTTAATGATAACATTCAGATCAGGGGGCAAGTTCCCTCACAGCTCATGATGTGATAACATTCAGGAGTTCAGTTTAGTTAGGAACTGCAAAGTAGGACAGACGTAACAGTTACAGCCTATCAAGTCCCAATTCCTAACCCCAATCTGCCCTAGCAAACAATGTACGAATTATCACTGATTACATCTGAGAGCCTAAGAGCAGCAAAACAAGCTTGATGCTTCCCTGTTCCAGGTGGGCAGTGTAGCAGCCAGGCTGCCATGGAAACTCCAGAGTTTTGGACTGAAATGTGTTGCTGTCTTATTTATCAAGTCTGGCCATTTATCACCACCAAGACTCTCTAAGCAGACTGACAAAGCAGCGAGGTCTGAATGCATGTAAGCATGAAGTAGACGCAATGTTGGTCAGCGGTCAGCAACATTTTTAGCCCCATCTTGCGTGCCTGAGGAGGTCTGAGGTAAACACCAGTTGTGTGAATATCAGGGCAAACAAATGCTGACTTTCAGTAAAGCTGGGGAATGACTTTTTAACAGCACTGTACTGTGACACACCCCTCATTAGACATCAAAGAATCCATGTGGGGGAGCAACGTCGCAAAGTCCCACCCACATGAAAAGCTGTTCCATGTGAATTCTCCCATGTCTAATAAGGGGAGAGCTTCTAATGGAGCCTTTCCTTCAGAAGAGGAATTGCCTCCTACTTTCACAAACATCCTGAATTTGTTCGTGCAGGGAGGAGAGTACAGGAAGAAAAGACTATGGAAGAATAGATCCTGTAAACTCTGTTTCCGAAGGAAAACAAACAAAAACCTGAGGCCCTAATGGACCTGAGACTCCTCCAGAGTTAGGCGGCACTGGAGCAGGCCGATGCCGTGAAACTTAGCTCCAGATACATTTTCAAGTGCAAAAGAAACTCTTTCCTCAGAATTTTAGCAGTGAAGAATGATGTTACAGCTAATAGAAGTGATGCTGCTACAGCATCTGATTCCTAACAGATCTGAGAATGCCTTATTACTAAAAACTAGTAATTTTGTTGCATTATAAACAGAAATACAACAGAAATTGCCACAGAAAAGTAGAGTTGTCAAGAAACTTCCATTTAAACTCCCTGAAGCAAAACATGCTGTAACCCATTAGGTGTTGCCAAAAAACTCATTATACAAAATAACAAAATGGACACTGGATTTCATCTCCATATTTTGACAGAAGTGACACAAATGATATTTCCATTTTCTCTAGGAGCTCTATGATAAAATGACACACTGCTTGTGTTCAAAGCAATTCCACAGCACTGTGACTTCATGTACATAAGCTATGTTTTCATAGTATACCCACCAAAGTTAGGTGATTATAAGGCCCGGGATCGTCTTCCCAGTTGAGTCAACAGAAGTTTTCCTAACCCTCAAAATAAAAGTAGTACCATTTGATCTCATGCTTTGCATGTGATACAGCAGAGGTTCCAGGTATCTATTCAGTGTTACTGCCTACCAGTGAAAACTGCAGCTCATATCTGAAAAAAATCAGCTACAGTAGCAAAATTAACACACATACAATTTACTAAGATGATAATTCTTTGCAGATACCGAGCTGTGTCAGATTTGATACATTTGTCACTCCTTTCAAGTACAAAACCTGAACCTTTCACCAAATTAACTCATTTTATCCCAAATGACTATGTGAATTCCCTCAGACCAGGTCCCAGCTGTGACCTAGACAAAGGCATTTTTAACATACTAAACATCATCAGCATCACATACACTCTTCTAAACCAAAATTACTTTATTGCATTTATAGGTTAATGTGCTATCTACTCAGGTAGATGAATTAATAAAAGAAACCTTATTCACTTAAAAAAATAAATCCTTTCTTTGCTTTGCTCTTTCAGTCAAGATTCTCTCGTCATTTTGCACCTGTGGCATATCATACATTTCCCTTACTAAGAAAATGTTAGTTATATCAATACACTGGGACTAAGAAGACCTATATTCCAATAGAGTTCTGGCATAGGCTTCCTGTGTGATGCTGAGCTTTAAGCTAACATTTCTTAAAATTTTATCTATTCCCTATCTTGGATGTCAACCACTAGAGCCCAACATATCCAGATATTTTGTAGCTACCACTGCACAGCAGAACATCATAGTTCAATCAGTGGGCAGAATGGCTGGGATCTTCTTTCAACAGTTTGTCTTCTTTGTTACAAATTGGTTTTCATCAGATCTGAGAGAAGCAACAAACTGAATGAGAGACAGACTCACTTGGGCTTTAATAAAAGGATGATGACTATCAGAAAGTCTAAGCTGGACATAGTTTATTCTATGATGAGGCTCAGGAAATCTCCACCTTAGGTCACATTGTTGTATTTGAGTATTATTATAATGTGATCCATTTTACAGCTCTTTAATTCAGTAAACTAAATCACAGAAGATGCTGAGAGATTCAGCAGTAAACTGTAGTCTTGAACACAAATTGCAACCCTCAGCCCCCGATTTTTGATTTCCTTGTACTCTCTTTCCCTTTCTCCACTGCATAAGTGAAACTGTCTCTTGCACACAACAAAAAGTAGTTCAACACAAACCCAATGAGAGTATGTACAGCTGTTTAGTTTGGCCTCTCTGCTGATAATGGAAAGCACAAAGCTGCTTGATTCTATCCACCGGCACAGGTATACCACTTTCATCCATCTGGGAAAGCATCTGATAGGATCCGCATGTCTGCAGAAAATTGGCTCTAGGGACAGCAGTTGATCAGATAGCTGCTCCGTGGGAAATAAACAGGGCTTCCATGACACAGTAGAAACGTCAAGAGGCTATTTTACAGTATCCGAATGTGGGGGAAGAAACCAAACAAAACATTTCTTCCTGCATGCACAGCACAAAAGTTTGGTAAAAATTGAAGCATTCTATTCCCCCACAGTTTCACAATCATTTAATGAAATTTCACAATTCAGTAACAGTAAACTGTCTGGTTTTCCTACAAATTACAATCAAATACTGTCCCACGTACCCAGCTGAATATGCTGTCTTGAACTGAACAGACCCACACTTCCCATTCAGCACTATTTAGCTTGTAAAGGTATTTCCATGTTATCTGAACACAGTGACAAAAACTCAGTTTCTTGCATCCCAAACCATAATCCTAGACCTGAAGTAAAACCACCTTGGACAACTAAATAAAGCCAAATGTAGCTCTGTAAGTCAAATTTACAAAGCAGAAAAAACAACTTTTTACTTGTAAACTCACCTACTTAAGTTATACGTTGATCTAACCTGCACTCTACTGCCAGCCAAAGACACTCAACACTACTTGTCATTAAATGCCTTCTTCCCCTCTGACAAAGGAAAGCCCTAATTCTCTTAATACTTTGTTCTTGAATCCTGTGTTCAGTTCTGGGCTGCTCACTATAAGAGAGACATTGAGGTGCTGGAGCAGGGCCAGAGAAGGTCAATGGAGCTGTTGAAGGTTCTGGACCACAGTGTGATGGGGAACAGCTGAGGGACCTGGAGAGTTTAGTCTGGAGAAGAGAAGGCTCAGGGGGACCTTTTCGCTCTTTATAGCTGCCTGACAGGAGGTTGTAGTGAGGTGGGCTCGGTCTCTGCTCCCAAGGAACAAAGGCAGGACAAGAAAAAACAGCCTCAAGCTGCACCAGGGGAGGTTTAGATGGAGATGAGGAACAGTTCCTTCCCCAGAGAGTGCTCAGGAATTGGAACTGCTGCCCAGGGCAGTGGCTGAGACACCATCCCTGGAGGTATTTAAAAGACCTGTAGATGTGGCACCTAGGGACATGGTTTAGTGACTTGGCAGTATTACATTAATGGTTGGACTTGATGAACTTAAAGGTCTTTTCCAACTGAAATGATTCTATGATTTTTATAAACCAGTGTAATTCCAGCTAGGCAGCTCTGTCTAGCAGTTAAAAAAAATGAGTGGTGCCAGGAAAAAGAAAACAGGGAGAAGTCACTACGGTGGGGTCCACATTGTTTATTCCACCCACAAGCATCACACTAACCAAATGGCAAGCATAGTTCTGGACCAGAGGCTTGATAGTGTTTAAAGGACCATAAACTCATCCATGGCATTTTTTTATTTCCTGGTATCAGTTTCCCAAGACACTAAAAATGATAAAAACCCAAGAAAACACCTCTTTGTGAGATATAAACCATAAGAGATGAAGTCTTATAAAAGAAATGGCTGTACAGATCAGTGAAACACTTAAGCAGTTAGTTCATATGCTGACAGTCTGCTCTAGAAATTTTATTTATGGAAGCAGCACTGGCTTCACTGAGTTGTGTGAAGCAGCTTTACTTCAGGCCAAGGATGATGGATTGGGATGTGAAAAAATGGAGTTTCTAAGAGAGGTTCACTTCCTGGCTTACTTCATCAAGTATTACGAGTAAACATAAACAAGGGCTGTGATATTTCAACTTCCAAAGCACAGCCAAGCCAAGAACTGTGTTACCTGTTCACAGTTGAACAAACAAACCAATTTTCATCTCCCTGTAATACAGAAAACTATTCAGTCATTCTCAAAAGATATTCACGTTAGTCTTGTTTCTGTTTCATACAGCATCACTAGGTCATCATACCTCACTTTTCTCACTCAGCATTATCTATTCTTATCCCTTTTTTTTTACAGAACAGTTCATGAAGCAGTTAAACTCTCATCTATTTCTTTTCACAATACAATACTGGATTAAAAGGACATACAGGCAAGACACTGATAAGAACTGCTGTCCTTGCCCAGGCTGCTCACTACATTGCCATGGATGAAAAGCCCTTCCCATGCAGTGACTGCATCAGGGACCCTAAGAAAGACACTGATAATAGGTGCTGCACCATACATCTCTATAGCAACACCTCTGTGGTAGGATGCAAAGACACCCTTGGTGCCTGTGGTGTGAAGAAAAATAAAGCTATCACAGGTTCTACAAAGCTTCTTATAGTAGACACTGGACAGGACATAACAAGTAATTTGTTTATGATATTTTTCTTCTTTCTCTGTGGGTTTTGCAGCTTAACCTCTATGCAGACCTCAAAGTAGCTCTTAGAGCAGTTGTTTAAGTGCCAGTAAGTTCTCCAGTTTGTCAGAAATATTTCACTCTTCCTGTCTTGAAACACTGTCATTTGAATATGCCAAGCAGGAAGTAAACTTGTCTGAACACTGTTCACAAGCCCCTCATACTGTCTGTTGTTATCTAAGGACGAGGCTCTAAGGATTTAGTGATTAATATTTACTGATTAATGTTTAAAACAACAATAATAACAAGAACAAAAATAATTTGTCAAATGTTTGTTCTGGATAAGCATGATTCACCAGCCCTATAAGAACAGCTCCTTTCCATGCCTCCCTAGATTCCCAAGTCTGTCATTCCCTACACTGTACTCGTATGTCAGCAGGTAACCTAAGCTGTCAAACTACTTGGGTTATTTTTATCTAATACATATCAAAATGCAAAGTTAAACTCTTCCGTGATTACCATGTTAGGAATATGTTGCAACCTTTTACTGTTCTGTCAAGGAGCAGCCAAGCAGCACCAGGACTGAATAATGGAGTGTCCTACTGTAGATCTCCAAGTCCTTGAGTCCCCATGTCTTTCCTTGTGGTACAGGGTATTTCCAAGTGTCATTCCAGACTCTTTAAGGAACATTTCTTTGTGATGTGTGGTGGCCTGATGGTCTGTTCTGTGGATCACTCCAATAAATTTATGTTTCACTAATATCGAACTACATAGGAGAAATCAAGTCACTTATTTTGTTTTAAAATTATCTATATTCAGAATATAAGACACAGCTTATTTTTTTGCATTTACAGTTTCAGACAGAAAAACACTCAAATGAAATCAGTTTCATCTATATATTACATCTTGTACTGAAAAGCAAATAATATTAGATTCTGCCTTAGAGAAAACACTCAGAAAGCAGGATGTATGCTCTGTACCTATCAGATGGCATTAGAACTGTGCCATATAAAGAGATGTCAAAACAGAATACATAACAGTGTAGATGCATTTGACATCTACACCCATATGTCTCTTCAGTTAGTAATCTGAACATAAGGCTCAGCTGGAAATGATGCTGCCATTGCCCCAAACTGCTCAAAGGTGGATAATGAAAAGATTCATTCCTCTCTTTCCAAGACAGCAGCAGCAGCTGAGGAATGGCTTCAGGCCACTCAACCTCACTTGCATCCCAGTTAACAGCTGTGCAAACCACAGAAACTCTACTTCCCAGAGGTTTATGACTTTTTATTTTGCTCTTTCAATGCGTTGTTTATATAAACTCAAATAACTTCTGCTTTAAACCAATCTCTGTACTCAAGAATCTTCTGCTCATTTACCTATGTTTTGAATAATGAATGAACAATACACTTTGTACAGATTCCGTCTCAAAAGAAATAAAAGGATTATAACTAAGAAACTATTTTAAGAGATAATATAGTTGATTGTAAAGTAGTCCTATTTACAAGAACCAAAGTCCTAAAGACAGGCATTTTTAGAAATAACTACAGCCAATCACTACACATTTGAATTAAAAACAACCGTAGGCATGATAATATTACTAAGATCTGAATACTTAACAACCAAGAAACAATAAAGTCTCTTCACATTTTACACACATCGCCAGAGTTTATACCATATTTTTGAGTTATAAAGGCATAAACCAGTGAAGAATTCACATGTTTTAGCAATGTTTTCTGCATAAGCTCAAAAAATGAACTGAAACAGCACTCTTCCAATTTAATCTTCACTGCATTAATCAGGAGCAAGAACCATGTTTTCATATATGCTTATGCAGCATCTAGCACAGCTGACTACAGTTCAGTCCAAGTTACTAACATACAAAGAGACCTTTAAGTAAGAGTGAGTGCACTTCCAACTTGTACAGTCAAGGATCTTGCATTTGAACATCCTCAGAGATAACAGTGAGTATGTCTTTCAAACCCATTTGACCTGACTGCCTGTTACTGCACTCTGTTTCGAATACCACAGTAAGACCTGAGTCCAGGACCTACTGACCCTCTACTTTTACCTCTGAAGTAATACTTACGCTAAAGCTGTCTCTGCTATAAAGCAGCTGAGACAGCAACCCACCACTGGATGCTATTCCTCCTTGGAAATCAGGCTGCTCCAGGCCACTAGCAGAGGATGTCAGGGAGGTAATTGCTTTGCAACTCTGCCTGTGGAGCCTTGTTCACAGTTGAAATTAGTTGCACATGAAAAACAGCCAGTGCTTTCAACTAGGGGTGCTGTGGTTTGAACAGAAGATAAATTCCCAATCAAGTCTGGACTCTGATCCAGGCTTAAATTATAAACCACAATGTTCTCAGCCTTCTTGCTTTACAGTTTATTGCCAGCAGGTGGTGGACATTAACAGAATGATTTAAATCACAATAAATAGAAAAAGGAAGGAGACCACAGATGAATGGATGTGAAGGCAAAAGGACATACAGGATGAAATTAAGAGTGCTTAGCTCACATGAGAATGAATGCAGAAGAGTCAATGAACTCTGAGTGAACATGTAAAATTAAGGCACTCAAACATGATTCTGGGCAGACAAGCTGGTGACAAAATGAATGAAGACTGCAAATGACAAGTAGATACATGGCGCACAATGACGCAAGAAGGGAGGCTCTGCATGCCATGTTGACTGTCAGAAACAGAGGAAAAGAAGGAAACAAGAGAAAAAAAAAGAGACAACTAAGCATGCCAAGGATGAAGACACATAATGCAACATGCTGAAAGCTCAGGCGACATGCACTAAACTGAGACAATAGAAGCCTGGTGATCTACTTTGTTTCAGACAAACAGCTTTTTAGAGTAATGGTAGAACTGAATATGCTTTTTGCATCTTTTTTTCCCAAAATTGACAATTTAACTATTGCCAAACACACAGCAAAGTCCTTTTTTGCTGGTTTTTATCTACTTGTTTACAGAACCTTCAATTTTCATAAACACAATTCTAACAATGCGAAGACTTGTGGAGTAAGATATCTGATGCAGAAAGCTCTTGCTATTGGCCATACATACAAAGATGCTGACTTTTACTCTATCCTAGCAAGGAAAAATAATAACTACATTAAAAGGTATTATAATAAACCACCCTAAAGTATGCACAACAAGCACCTATAATCCTATCTGTATGCCTTATAGTCTTGCATATCTAGACTTCAAACTTCTTTGCAAAGCAATAAATTCACTCTTACCTTTCCAAACCATGATCAACATAAATGCCAAGGAGCATGGTATTTTTCACTTATGCTCATCATGGAAAAAAAAGGTGGTTTGTGTTAAAAACCCAAGGATCATCTCTGTCACTATGAGTGTCTATCATCTGTCATATTCAGAATACAAAATAGAAAAATACGTATCTGGATTTCCTACCAGAATTATAAAATAAATTAAAAAAATGCAAATTTCACTTTAACTGAGAAATACTTTTTCAAAGGATTTTTGTTTTTTAAGAAACTTATTTTAGTCAAAGAGAAATTTTCAGTCTTTTCTTATTGTGATGATTTAAGCTAATACTAAGAAGGAGAAAAAATGACTGCTAGTGCTGAACCCAGGACACTTATAAATTAGATGTGTTAAACTTAACTGCAAGTAAGTAGTGAGAATGAATACTATAGTAGCACTATGAGAGGAAGTAGTTTGTTGACTAATGCAGTACATTTCAGTAGCAGCAGACTGCAGGAAGGCAAAAGTACACTTCTTTGTTTATATATTATACTTAAATAACTGCCTCTGAGGTGAAAACACTACATGAACAAAATAGTTAGCCCAGTTGTCCAGCATCTAATTACACTGTCAATGCCCCCGTTACAGCACTTGTATCAGGTTTAGAATTCTGGTCTTCACAATGGTTTTTCTTTCCTCCAGTTTCAAGTCTATGAGCACACCGTAGTGCTTTGTTGTATTTGCTTACACCACTGAAACCAGAGTGTCACCCCTGAAGTCAAGGCCTTGACTTGCTGCTGAGAAGCACTGCTCTCTGTTGAATGCCACTTACACACTGTAGTTCTCATGTTTTGGCATCAGGCTGGAATTACTAAGGGCTTCCATTGTCCTCAGATCAACAGGTGCAGAACGTCTTTGGGGTTTGAATGCTATAGTTATCAGACCAGCAATCAATGGTCTTATGTTATAGCAGTCAGATTAAAATGCTAATTGCCATTAATGCTTTTCCACTATGGCATTCAACTCAATTGTGTTCTTTTAGTCCCAGAAATGTTGACACGTGAGACTATCCAATTAATTTCAATAGAGCACCGACATACACCATCCATAGGAGCACTGAAGCAGTTAAACAAAATCTTATAATCAGATTAGATTTTGCCTGGACTGATATCTGCTTTCATTTATGAAATTGCACTGAACTGCACTACAGGATATACTGATAGCTACATGGAGACATTCACTGCATTTTAACCTCACAGTAAATCACAGTCTTACTGAACTGTAACAGTCAATGTCTATTTACATCAGCTCTAAGACTGTGTGACAGCAAGGATCCATGGACCACTGGAAACCCTCCTGTTAACTAGCAAAGAGTCCTCTTGTAACAGATTATTGGACCACAGGATTGGGGTTTATTGGAAGGGAAGGGAATTATTCAAAACAGAAGCCACATTCCAGCTTTCAGATGTAGCTTGAAGAATTTCAAGATGTGAAGCTTTACTTCAGTCATCTCCAGTAAAATTCATTAGTTCTGTATCCACCAGACTTTTTGGATTTGAGATAATTGAGAAAATATTTCTGTTTGTGACCCCTATTTAAGGTCTTAAGCTGTCACTGAAACAGGAGTTAAGAGGTGAAATGCATAATTGCTTGTGTCATTTAACATTTTCAATTTACTTCAGATATCCTACTCACCTCTGAGCACACTAAACCCAGTCTGGACTGGGTCATGCACCACTTGCCATCTGTGTTGCTTTTTGGCAACTGTCCTTTCAAGGCCCCACCAACAGGCACAACACTTCCCCTCCACATCCCAAATTTCTATTAGCTCTTCAACTCCAGCAAGTCTCCAGAAAGATGTGATGTATAATTTCGGCAGCTGCTTGCCTCACATCTGTGACACTTTCAGGGCTTCCCATGACCTCCAGCTCCACACAGGAGCAAAGGCTCATGGCAAGCTTTTGACCCTGGGAAACCCCTCTTGTGGGAAAGATTTAGAAGCAGCTGCCCATCCAGCACAGCCCTGCTAAAATCCCAAATAATGACTTCTGGGGGAAGCGTGGAAGGCCAGCTAAAGCATCTTGGGAGTCAAATGATCATGTAGGATGAAAGTTAGGAAATTTGGTCTCAGCTGACAAGTACTGAACAGATGTAGATGGATTTCATATACCACAAGTCTGCTCACAAGTTCTTATTTTTATCACTGTTCCTTTTTCTGATAATTTCTGATAAAATAGTACTCACATTTGTGTCCTGTTGTAAGGATAATATGCTTCATTCCTACTGAAACTCCTGTGCCTCACTTTTGGAAGTTGTAGTCTTAACTGAATCCAAACTATATATATAAATCTTTACCTCTGAATCCTAACTTTACCTCTAAAGAAAAGTCATTTATTTGGAGCTAGACTCCAGGAAAGGATGCAGCCAAGCAGTCTTAAATCAACTTTACGGTCAAGCTAGACCAGTGTCAGCATGGGAACCTCTATTTGTTCAGGATTAGCATTTTCTGTTTGCACAGAAGCCTCAGAAAGCATTGATACTCAAGATTTTGTGGTTCTTTTATTTGTCTGTGCCATTTCCTATAATCAAATAATAATCGTTTCACAGAGAATTCATAAGCTTTTCAATGGATTATGGAAAATGTGATTTCATACATTGAAATGCAATCATTTGTGCTCAACAGGTGATCTAACTTCAATGCTTAAACTCAGAGTAACTGTATTTGGGAGCTCAACTTCAGTTTAGGCAAATTTTTGGTACACAGTCATGTGTAGAAAAAAGATCTCTGCTGGTTTTTGGTACAGTCAAGCAAAGCCATGATGCTCAGGCTTAAATGCTTCAGTATGGAAACGGCATCCGACTTTGACAGCCACTGTAGGAGCAAAATGGAAGCCTTCAGGAGAAAGCACTCTTCAAAAAATACTTGATCAAAGAGAATTTTCTATTTCAAACGGTTTTTTATCATTTACAATCTATATACATGACTCTTTCTGATATTACTCACAACAGGGTATACTTATTGAGGATGCTGAATGCAGTGTAATTGAAAAAGAAACGTATTTTCCATGAACAAAGCATAGCTCAGTAAAAAATGCTCATAACTCTTCAGAGGCAGGGAGGTAAGAGAAATTCTGCCAGAAATATTCTCTGTGTAGCCCGGTCATAAACTTTGCCTGTCTTCTTTTTAATTCAGGTTTCTTTTATTTTGGAATTTGCTAGGAAAGGAAAAGAAAATGTTTTAACGGAGAGGGGTAAGGAGGGAGCAACCCATGGATTTTGGATACCAGTCTTGAAAGCATGGATGGCTTCTGCACCCAGTATTAGGATGAACTAGATGATCTTGAGGTCCTTTCCAACCCTAACTATTCTATGATTCTATGTTGTATATGTTATTGCATGTCCGAGTGCTACAGGAAGTTCCAGGATTAACAGTTACAGGAAGCCCAGCAAGTGAATAAGTGCAGTCCCCTTAGTCATTTCCAATCACACTCTGTGTGATGCAACAAGAAGGGTTTTGCAGGATGTGTTAAAACAAATATGTGCAGTGAAGAAAATCAATATACGTAGCATCTCTTGGTCCCAGAAGCACACAAAAGTTCAGAGTTTTTCCCTCCCTTCTAATTCTGGAAATCTTTGAACTGTAATACAAAAAAAAATTACCAACTCCTGGACATTGCTGTCACACACAGAAAATGAGTGTGTACAAATCCCATAAGGCAGTGTATGAAACTGCCTCTTCTTCCTGCTCACTAATGACTAATTCACATTAACCAAAATGAAAATAAATTCCCATTGTCTCCCTCAAGAGCTGAGGCCACCTCTCATAATCCCCAATAAAGCATACAGTGGTTTCAATCTGACAGATTATTGCCCCTTTATAGAGATTTAGTTAAAATATTTGATTCATCTACTTAATAATGCTTTGTTGTACAGGACAAGAGTATGGCCTGAATTCTGTGTTAGTCACTGCCAATATTCCCTTGCCCCTACACTGGTCAAAACCTGAGCTGAAATCAATGTCCTTCTATTAGGAAAAGGATTGATTATTTGGAATTTTTCTCCTGACACAGCTCACTATTCCTGTTAAACCCATCTGCTGCTTTCATTTACTTATCATGTGACTAAGCAAGTCCCTGTTCCCCGTGTGATCCAAGTTTTTTGTTTTGTGGAAATGAATTCTTCAAGATGATAAAAAGTCATAATGACAACTCTTGTAACTGGCATTCTCACACACACACATAGACAAAAACACCATGAAGAAGAAATGCCAGAATTAAGAAAGTGTATTTTCTACTCTGCTGAAAGTTTAGGCAAGAGGTAATGGTGTTTCCCCACCCCCACTTCACTCTTCAACTTCTCCTTTTTCCTTCTCACACACAGTCTTCTTCCTATTTTGCACAGTTTCAATGGCAACAATGAACAAAGATGTCCTGAGAGCCAACAATAATACACTGTTGTTGATCTGTACTCGTAAGTCTCACTTAATGATTTTTTTTCTCTTGCTTACTCAAAAAGTTGAAAACTCATGCTTCCCTAGGGCCATCTGTGGAGTTCTTTGTTTGGGGATTTGAGAAGAAGCCAAAGCTTTGCATACCCTGTCTTTGAGACTCAAATCCCAGAGGTACTGCTGAAGTTCAGCTAGGACTCGGACTAGCATGAAGTCACTTTTCACAAGAAACACATCTCTGTTTGAAGAATAAATGGCTAACAATACTTAGCTGATAGGCACTGTTCCTGAAGGAGCTGTATAATGTACTATATACCTGCAAACCGAACCTGGCAATTTCATTAACACAATCAGTTAGAGATGTTCAGATATTCCTATGTCAGAGTATGAAAGGTTGTCTCCAGAGCCTGAAGTTAAAATGTCTGTAGTAGCAATGATGTCAGCCTTGTGACAGGCTTTAACTGGAGCAGTGAAAGGAACTGTTATGTTTCTCCTAGCTCAGCAGGTGTGAAGGCAACACAAAAGACATTCACAGAGGAATTCCCTTACATGAAACTTAATCAGACTTATTCTGAGTGTTGCACACCACTGATTCCACTGCCTGGGGACTGAATGGTGAACAAATGCATGTTTTGCAAACGCTTCTGAAGAGAAAGACGTAATTTTGAAGTTACCAATTCTTCCTGTCTCTTATTTCATCTCAATTTCATTGTTACTTTTCTTTTCCTTCTACTTGTTTTCTGATTCATTTGCTGACCCCTACTTCAGCAAAGTCCTGAAGTCCCATTCATTTAAATACGTTTAAGTCTGAATGACAGTTGAGCATTTTTTTGCTCTCCTTCTAGTTTACCATACCTAACTATATGGAAAGAAAATTCAGAAGAGGTGGCAACACAGGCCCTAAGCCATAAGTTCAGATTCAGATCAAATCCTTCAGTGCTGATGAATATTTTGATGCAGTTGAACAGTAATCATCTCTAGTTAAATACTGCCACTGCAGCTGGCTTGAACTGCTGTTTCTGCTCCCTTTTGCTTGCCAAAATTAAATTTGTTAATTATGGTATGCAATATAAAAATTAATTCATTAAAGAACATGACTCCTATTACAATTTTTAATGTAGAACTATAATATTAATTTGAGGAAATAACTTGAACAGATTCCCAAATGAAAACAAATGCTACAGCATCTTTCCTTATTGACAAAACAGAAAGCCCTTTTTGCTGTTCTAACTTAAGAGCAGCTGCACTTTCCAGCTTGCAATTGCCACGATGACTTACATTACGTGCTGTTCAACATCATTTGGTATTCCACTGACTCAGGTTCATAGGCCTAGCCAGCGTATTTCAGAGTGCATCACTTCGAGAATAACACAGTCACTCTCTGAAAACATCACAACATCCACAGCATGAAGCTCTCATCAAGATGTATTTTCACAATGGGTTTATGTGCAATTCTCCTAATTCAGTTCAAGTCCTAGTCTGCAAGTATTAATTTGGACATTAGAGTAACAGACTTCCTTAAAAAAAAAATGGATCTGAAACAAAATTCCTTTCTGTGCTGAAAGTCTTTTTGTATTCCTTACTTGAGATGAGTTACCCTCACAAAATACCACAGCAGAAATCAAGCATCTGTCAAACAGGAGAATCAAAAAATCCCCTAAAAAGCAGCTCACCTCCGCCTTTTTATTGCTAAACTCAAATTTTGATGCACCTTTTTCTACGTGCACTATTCTTAAAAGCAATCTTCAGTTCCTGATACTTCCAAGATTGCTATTTCTATGAATATCAACCAGTAAGAAGGAAAAGGAGCCTGTATTTCCGTTTTTTAATTACATCACAGCCTGCCAAATTGGATTCTAGAGCACTGAACTAAACATTTTGTACTAGTAGCAAACTGTACTTGTAAATGTAAACTGTGTTTTACGTTCAACACCAGAAAGGCAGTGATCAGAATCACACAGTACTGCTCCATTTGGTGACAAGGCCAACGCATGGGTGATCTCAACAAGGGGAACGGATAAGACCCCTCCCCAGCACAGCAGCCTTTCTTTGACAACACAGACTGGGAAGAAGGCAGTCTTTGTCCCAAAACATAAAAAACTCCATACACTTTTCTTTCTATTGGATGATACTTCCAGACAAGGTCACATTTGCTAGCACTGCAGTGAATGTGACCACACTGCGAGTTCAGCTACATTTTAAGGATGTTATTTGCAACCATGAGCACTAGTTTTCTAATTCAGTGCTGACAGTTTCAGAGAATCATGTGTAACCGTGATGATACTAAGAAAGGTAAACAATGAATGGTTTTGCTTGTCTCTTTCTTGGGAAATAGCAAATGCAACTCAGCTGATGTAATGTAATGTTAGTGACTTCACAATAAGATCCCAAACAAGAATAGGAAAGAAAATATTTACATTTTCCAAGTCAGCTGCATATTCCCTAATTTACCACAAAAAATTTTGTAAGCTGGAATAAAGCAACCTCAGGCTCATTAGCAGTTCTTTTCTAGAACCCATCAAAGAGGAAAGGAAGTAATTATGCAGCACGACTCTTTGAACTGGGAAAGAAGAAGGCAATTTCAACCCTCAGGAAGAGCACCGAGGCAAAGAAACAGATCCCTTGTACGACCTAAAAAAAATCCAAGGAGACATGCAAAGAGCCAACTGTATTTTGGGAAGAACAGGGAATGTGAAATCCATCTACTATCCCAGTAACACAAGCTATCAAGCTGTATGAATAGAGAAGAGGCAACTACAGTTAGAAACCTTCATTTTTGTAAGATTTGCTATTTTTATTACATGCTCACAAGCAAGTTGAGAAAAGCACAGTCCAGATTAATCTATTATAAATGATTAATGGTTGCATTCAGAATAATAACTATTACTTCCTAACAGAAGGGCTTCTTCAAGTTTGAGTACTTTACTAGTCTCATTAATGAACTAAATATAAAATGCTGAGTGTGTGCTTAATATGAGTACCCTGGGGGTTAGAGGAAGTGCAAGGAAGCTGAAGAACAGAATAGAATTCAAAATTAACTTGGCCTAAATTAAGACATGGTCTGAAAAATAACAGAAAACAACTCAGAGGAGACAGATAAAAGCCCAGAAATCAGAAATTTTAGGGTATAAGGAAACGCTGTAAGGTAGCAAGAGCTGGTTTTATAGTGCTCACAAGCAGAAAGCAAGCATGAGAAACACTATCTCTGACAGATGGATAGAAAAGCCTTGCTTTGAACAGCATACGTTATTTTGTGTAACACGCTTACAGAAAGATGCAGGTGATCTTAAGAGTCCAAAGCTGGACAAGAAGGGAAGGGGAGAGCTTTACAAAAATAAAATCTACAACAAAGAAGTTTAGAGGAGACTGAGTAGATGGATGACAGTGATTTTCAAATCTAGAAGAGGCTGCTACAGAAAGTAAGAAATACCATCTTTTTAGTTCTGTTGTACAAAGCGTAAACAGGAATGGGTTAAGTTGCAGAATGACAGATTTAGGTTAAACTTTAAGGGGAGAAAAAGCCTTTAGAAAGGTGAAGCATTGGAACATACTGGCTTAAGTAGCTGTGCTCTTCAACACTTAGGGCCTTTAGGAATATATTAAGATATACTTTATATGTTTGGACTGTGTCACTGCAAAATAATTGTTTTTACAGTAAATGATAAATAACAAATGTCAGCCCTATACAGGCTATGTGTGTAAAGTACAATTTTTTCCTCATCTTTTATATAGTACATATGATAGTTCTGAGTTCCAGAGCTGCGTTTCCCCAAGTTTATTCTGATAAAAAGGAGCAGGATGTACACACAAAATCATCATTATTTACAGTCACAAAGGTTTTACACTGCAGAAAACAGTTTCACTTTCAGCAGTCAGCATCACACTTAAAAAAGCACCATGAAATTTTCATCTGTCCTTTATAACTAAAGCACACACATAAAACTACACACACAGATGTGATTATTTCACATCACTGCAATTCAAATCTGCTGATGGTTTGCTGATGATATTTAAAAGATCCTGGATTTATAGTTTGCATATTTGTACAGAAAATTCATCTACAACAGAGGTGATAGAGAAGAAAGGCTGATAAACAAGAATGTGACTCCAGATACATTAAGGCACTGAACCATGACAGCTCCCTCTTCGCCTGTCTCTTCAGACAGGTAAATTAGAACAATGAAAATGAAATTATACACGAGCTAAATCAAAGCCACTTCCTCCAAGATGTTTTTCAGAAGCCCTCAGAAACACCTTATTGTATCCCTATGCTATGAATCACACTTCAGATCAAATCAGAATTTTCACAAAGTTAAAATAAGTAATTTTATTCTATAGATGGCATTTTTTTCCCTAATATAGTCAGGAAGAAAATCCAACAGAAGTCAAAATAGCTTTAGCATAGCTTATACTATCCAACTGTACTGCTACGTTTATCGTATAAACTGAAGCCTGCTGCGGGTATTAAAGAAGGTATTTTTAACTGCATAAGGTGGAAAGAATGTTTACTCGTGTATAGTTATAAGAGAGTAGAGTAGGTTTAAAAGATTTTAATCACTAAAGGAGGGCTCTCCTTATGCACTTATGTCCTGCAAAATCTTCCTCTGAATTAAGTGCCTCCTTTCCTATACATTTCCTGTAGCAAACAAAAAGAGCTGTCAAATTTCATTCTCTGTTCTTTGACATGACACTCAGCTGCCAACTTGAATAATCGCAAGAGCTCCGACATTTCCACCCTCTGACATTTTAGATAGCAAGCTTGAGAAATCTGAAGTGGTCAAATCTGATGAAATGAAAACATTAGGGTTGGTTTTTGTTTTACTAGCAAATGAAAGGATAGGTTAAAATGATTAAAAGGGTAAAACTTTCCCAGATGTGGAGTTTATATGTAAGCAGAAAGAAGCATAAATGAAAACAAACATAACACCCTCTCACTTTAAGTGGTCTTTCTGAAAAAGACAATACCATCTGTTTGTTTTATTCCAGTTTCTGACAAGTTCATTAGACCCTGACAAATCCTATCAGGCTGTGTGTAAAAGGCAGTTGTGTGTGGGGAGAACCCAAATAATGCCAGCACAGAAGTCATCAGCCCATCAAAGGCCCAACTGCATAAGGCTAAGACTGGAGGGTACAAAAGTAGGCAGAAGCCTAAACTGTTAACTCATTGAAGGGATACCCTGTCCAGTCCTTCCCAGGGCTGTCCCAGGAAAGACTGGGATCCAGGGACAGCTACTGGGCAGGCTGTCTGAGCCATGCTGCTGGGGGAATCCACCTTACACATGTGTACATGTATTCTCAGCAGCGGATATCCATCCTGTTCAGCCAAGGAGGGAAGCAAGATCAGGCTATTGGTGCTGTCTTTCTTTGTGTGGATGCTTCTCTGTGTCTGCCTATGTTGCTCTGTGTAGCCAACTGTGCGTATCTGTGTGGTGTGTACATGTGTCTCTGTGTGTGCCTACCAGGAACGCATGCTTAGACTCACTACTGGAAAGTGAAGCAGCAGCAGCTTTGCCTCTCTTGTGCTGTTGGGTCCAGCCCAAATTTCCCTTAATAGGTATTGCTGGTTTATTTTCCATCTCTAACAAAGGAAAGAAAACAGAATTCTGAAAATAAGCAAGTATGTATGTTTTGAAAAAGCTGCTCTGTGTAATGAATGAATGCCTCAACGGGAAGAAAACCAAACCAAAATGAAACATCAAAACCAGTGAGTGGTTCTGAGAGAAATAATGGTTCAAGCTTTGTGTTTCTGATTCTTCTCCACTGTTCCCTCCCTCTGAAACAGAGTTTGTAGATCTGGGCTTTCAGGCTGATTTCAATTTGATTTGTTTTCAAAAAACTTTT
The DNA here is from genome assembly GCA_032466535.1 of Forpus xanthops. Taxonomy (NCBI): domain Eukaryota; kingdom Metazoa; phylum Chordata; class Aves; order Psittaciformes; family Psittacidae; genus Forpus; species Forpus xanthops. The sequence goes on from JASSUY010013697.1 coordinate 28,965, forward strand.
GCCTCGAGTGTCAGTATCTGGTCACTACGTAGACATGGGAGACTCCAAATGGGAGGTGTTCATGATTTTGCCCTTGCTCAAGCAGGAAGCATCCTGGATATGGTAAGCATCTGACTTTGGATGTGGTTCAGGGTATTTAATGTTGGAACAGAAAAGCCTAATTCCATGACATACCCTATTGGGTAGCAAAGCTGGCTGAAAAGGTTATATCTCTACATCTTCCCTTCCTTCTCCCAGGCTTTCAACAGGAGTATTGACATGTCAGGGTTAAAAGTAGGTAAGAACAGCAGAACAGATCAAGTTGCTCTGCATGCAACAGGCAGCAGAGTTATGGAATTTTTTTCACTGAATACTGTGGTTTGAAAGACCTTACATGATTTGCAGAAGAGATCAGACAAGTACTTAGGAGAGGAATTCCAGTGCGAGCTACCAAACCAAAGCAGGATCAGGAAATCCCAAGAAGTGAAAATAGAGGCTAGAAGAGTACTTGGAGGAACTGTCTTCTGTACTGGTCTGGTTGTTGCTGTTCCTTGACACAGAGGAGTGGCTCTAAGCAAGCAGTTTATTTAGAAGGAGATGACACAGGGCTGAAGGGCTTAGTTTCTGAGGTCTCACTCTGCAAAGCTAAGTCAAAAAACCTGCATCAAAATGTGTTCTGCCATGGGAGTCTTCAGAAAAAAAATCTTCAATGAGAAATGCAACCCAAAATTCCAAGAAGAGAAATTTAGTTGTTATGAGTTACCAAAAGGGATATGTTCACATCAGGTGATTCATCCCACAGTTACAGAAAGCCCACTTCATTTCTACAAGTATATCCAGCTGAAACTCCTGTATCTTCCTGCTTTGGGTGGAAAATACCCCACAAATCAAGTTCTTTGTGTAGCATTTTAAATACTGTATACAGTAAAATAGACACTTATGTAACTCATACTAAGTAAAGACATTCTGATGGCTGTAGACAGTATGTGACCAGAAATTAACAAAAAGTGAAACTTCAGTGTGAGGGGTCATTAGTGAATTTCTGTCAAAACAACTGAAATGTTCAGCCTGGAGAAGACAGGGCTGCATGGAGACCCCATGGCAGCCTTCCAATATCTAAAGGGGGCCTATAGGGATGTTAGGGAGGGACTCTTCATGAGGGACTGTACTGAGAGGACAAGGGGTAACGGGTTCAAACTGAAACAGGGGAAGTTTAGATTGGATCTGAGGAAGAAATTCTTTA
>JASSUY010013698.1:0-22643 GCA_032466535.1 Forpus xanthops
AACCATCAGAAAGAGGAATCATCCCCTGTTGGGATATCCACAGTCACAGTTTGCCACAAATCATTAGAACAAATGCCAGTTGGCAATGTCTCATCATAGAGGGCTTACCTTTGGCTTATTTGAGGATGGAGCTAGATAGAGTAACATTATTGTAAATAATGTATCAATAATCAATACATGGCTAGATTCTTCCCTCATATTGATCTTGAGATGGTAGTTCGCTGAGGGTAAAATCACTGCATGTTCTATACATTTTGCAACAAATTCCTAATGCATATGCATGAAGAAATAAATGATCACACCATATATCTGGGGAAATACAGCCCTGCTCCCAGCTGCATAGTCTGCTTGGGATTTATTTTGTAGCTTGTGACAAAAATCATTTACTAATCAACCATTTACTGTTGATTCTTCACTCACCTCTTGAAGTCTATTTTTTCCTTGATAGGACTAGTAGTAATTAATTTTAACTAGACCTGTACAGATTACAGGATATTTTCTAGGAATTTCTGATACCTTGACATTCTGTTGAGAAGCAGAAGGAAGAAAAAAATAGTTTGTATTTTAAAATTCTCCTTGCAACAGCATGTCAAACAGATCCAAATATAAGATATCCAAATCTTTGGTTTAGCAACACTAAAATTTTGCATTGTGAAAATATTTATACACTGCACGCTAAATATTGCATTCGAATATTGCGTTCTAAATACAATTCTGTTGTGTAATACAAGGCCAAAATAAAAAGAATTGAAATTACAAACTGCAATTAAACAGTTTAGCTATATAGATAAATATGTTTTGATGCCTTGAAAACAGTTTCTTTCAACATGAGGGTGTATCTCCATTAAGTGCTTTGATTGCAAATTTTGGCAACTTTTAATTTAACTGAAATGTATTTATCTGACATCAGCCTCTGCTGCCAAAAAAATTATCTGTTCTATTTCCAGTGTACAACACCAGCAACTCTAGCACTCATGAGATTCTTCGTATTTCTTTTCTTTGCCAGAACCTTTCTTAGAAACTAGAAATGATGGATGGAATTTGTGAGAGAAAAGGATACTTTCAGCACATACAGCCCCAGGGCAAGAGAAGAAGTCAACATCCTCCTTCTGGGATTTTCACTGGCTATTGACTTTGTTTTCTCTGTAGCCTCTCTGCTCTTATTTAACCTGAATCTTCTTCAATTTCTCTCCATGTGTACATTTTTCAAAAGGAAAGAATGCCCTTAATAAAACCTCTGGGAAGCCCAGGAGTGTCATGGAAGTGTTCTTTACACTAATCAAACACTGACAAAGCCAATCCACTCACCCTTCTCGAACTCAGATTTCAAAAGCCACCAAAAGTCTGTAAATGCCAATAAAAATAATTTATTTAGTGTCAGTGTTACGAATGTAATGAAAAGAATTAGAACATTAATAAAAAATCTCTCACTGCTCCACTCACAACTTGTTTCTAACTGCAGAATTGCAATATCAAATCTAATATTTACAGTATACAAATGGTATAATTGTAAGCCCAGAACAAAAATTCAGATGCTCTGCACATGACGCATCTCTATGGGGTTACAACACCTTGTACATTTCTTGTTTTTTTTTTTTTTTTTATGCCAGCAACTGAATTTCACATTGTGGAAATTCGTTTCTTCTGCAGAACCATAGCAGAGTGGTTCCCGCCCTTGCATATTGGTTTAATAACATGTATCAGACTTGGAGTGTATTTTAAACCCTCTGCCTTCATTCCTCAGTGTACACTGACTACTGCCAATTTGAATACTGTTGTTAATTCCTCGTTTTTTCTCTATTCCAAATTTGACTGTGAAGAAATTGGCACTTACTGGCTTTGGGACTAAAATCTAACATTACATTAAAATGGGTGTTTTTTGACAAACTTATAAAATATGTGATTTTTGTGCACACATAGAGAAAGATTTTGTTCATTAACCAAGCAATTATTTAACTTAACAACAATCCTGCTTCATTCCACAAGAATTCTCTATTGGATTACTAGCTGATGACAGCAAGTTGGTTTTCAAAAGATGCCAAAGCTTCTAAATCAGCATTTCAAAAAGCAGGTAAATATGTGGCAGACTCTAAGTGCAGAACACAAACCCAAATGGCTCTAGGCATTGATTCACCTCAACTTGCTGCAAATTAAAAGTAACTAAATAAGTGATATTCTCTTCTCTGTTTACCATAAATTCATTAAAAAGACTTCTCTCACTTTAAATACAAATTTATAAAATATAAATTGAAATACAAATTATAGCCATTTTTGCTCTTTTTTCTGCTCACAAATTGCTTGCAAAATGATCCTTGTTTTCTCCAAATATACTTGCTGCCTCTACTGGTTATCTATTAGTACCCACAGTTACCACTGAAATTTTTCTTTAATATTGTTGGGAAATTATTCCAGCAAGAAGCAGCAGAGAATGAATAACAATCAAAAGCAGAGTCAGGACATTCATATGCTAATATCTTTTATACACATGATTACTTGCAATATTTTTTGCATGAATAACAACCATTTCTTCAGCTTGTAAACAGAACCCGTGTGAGTGTGTATCTGCAAGTAGGGGGAAATGTATGGATGATTCCTGTGGCTCTCTGGAGTCAAACAAATATGGATGAATAAATATCCCTAAGCCCAGCTCTGATACTACACATTTCAGAGATGTTGAGCCATTAGAAATTCCAGATCATGAGGATGAATGTGAAAACACCCGTCTGAAGTTGCTCCAGTAGTTAGGGGGACAATAGTTGCAGACAGAGGGTGGAAGAAGAGTGAGGAGCTGACAGCTGTCTGCTACTTCACTGTACCATTAGCATACAAAAAAGCAACCATTCATTTTGTCTTATCTGCCGGCCCCAGCTTTACAGTCTTTGGAAGCCAGAGGAAGGGATCAATAGACATTTGCTGGCAAATGAGATTCTGTTTTAATCCACCAACAAATGTGTATGCTTTGGCAACAGAGGTTTTTATACTGGTCTGAAATCACAGAGTAAAAGCAGGCCAGCTGGCCCTTTACAGGACTCGATTTAAACAGCAAAAATACTGTTTGCTGCAGAGCAGAATTCCAGCTTCCACTGGCAAAGTCTACCCTGGTGACCTAGACACAACTGTCTTGTTCAGGTTAAAAGAAATTGATTCTGCAGGTAGGATTGTAAACAGAGGTAAAGATATTTATTAGCACAAATTATGTGCCTGAAGAAAACAAACAAGCTTTCAAGGATGCAAACTGCCTTCTAAACCTAGTAGCCAAGGTATGAATTGTGCATTTGCAAATACCTCTTGGGGCCTGGATGTTGAAGTGCTGTATAGAAATACCAGCTAGTTTTAATAAGTTTATGGTTAGGGCATCCAAAAGTATCCAAAAGACAGTGAATTCACATGAATTCATTTCTATGATGTGCTCTTTTTAGGGGCAGGTAGATAGGAAATTTCCATCAATACTATGCCAGGAGGAAACTGCTAATTAATAAGGGAAAACCTTAGCCTGAGAAATCTGTTGGTTACATGTGTCCAAAGAGCTTGGCTATGTTCATGATAGGGATGAGGTTCCAAACAAGAATGAGCAGAAAAAGTAAAAACTCTCAAGTCTTTAAACCAGTCCCTTAACGAACGTTTATCATCTCTTCTGTACTCTAAAAACTTTGATCCAAATGGCAAGCAAATACAGGCAACACATGATCACCGTCAAGCTATGGACAAAAATATTTGATGAAACTTCTTGAGATGCTTACCCAGCCTCCTGGACCTATTTCGTTTAGCTGTCTCCCACAGCTGTGTAGCATGCCTGCATGTTTCTAAGGCATCAGTCACTGCGATACTGTGGGCTGGCTGAAAACCAATGAAAAAAAAGCATTTGAAATAAGTATTTCCATTGAAATAAAATGTTGTTTTGTTTGGCCTCCCAGCTGGCTCTCAGACTGCCTCAGCTGTAATACCTGTGCTTTGCATGACGGGCTTCAGTTACATTATAGTTTTGTAGGGTCTTTTGCTGGACTTTTTGGGTTCCCAGGCTCATTGCCATTTTCTATTACTTACACACAAACGCCTCTATAAAAACCTTATTCTCCGATCTTAACAGTCCTTCAGGCTGTGAGAGAACTTTCATTCCAATTTTCTATTTTCAGTAAAGGTACTACACAAAAGCTCTTGAATTATTCAGAACTATATGTAACTGGTATAAATTCTCTAGGCTATCTAGTTTCATTAAAGGTAAATCCCAGCAGACATTGTAATTACAATGAGAGAATAAACAGAAAGAGTTAAGCCACCTGTAAATCGAAGATAGGTTAAAAAAACCCCACATTCTGCTGGTAGCTTTTCCCCTACATTTATATCAAAGCATTGAGTGCTACATAAATTCTTGCTATTAATTTAGAACAACCTATGCCATTACATGGAGAACTGCTCTTTATGACGATAGAGCAGTAGATGGTAGATTCACAGCCAAGAGTAAAAAATTCAACAAGATATTTTTTGTTTGGTTCCTGTTCTCCCTGTGGGATAAAAAAGATGGAAGTACCTGCCTTAGGAAGCATTCCCAATCTGGTTGTGTTGCAACTGGGAAAGATAAACCTGCACCAGGGTAATAGCAATGATCATGAAAGATCCAAGATATGTAGACATCTGAATTTGGTATGCTTTGACTCGGACTGAATCCCACCACCTTTGTCAGTGACAAGAGGGACTGTGGGACTTTCCTGTGAAATTACCCAAGCACTGGGGTTATATTTACATTCCAAAGCATAGAAGCTAGACAACTGCATGAGGTGCAGTTGACTGTGAAGAACAGCTATGAATGTTATAATCACAAAACTCAACTGGACAAATTAAACTTCTAGCAAGTGCCATAAGCAGATGTTAGAAGCAAGATCTCATGGAAAATGTAAAGCAAATGTTGCCTGCAGTATGCTGACTGAAATGAAGTATCTGTTCATGAGCACTTTTTGGCCAAGTACACCAAAATACAGAGTTAGGTAACCACTTAAAAGCAACCACTTTAGAACGCTCCTCCTGTACTTTTGAGAGTTCTACTTCTCATTCAGTTCCTGGTATGATTGCATGTGCATGGCTTATCCATTCAGCTCCTGCGCAAACCTCGACCAAAAGAAACAGTTGCCCTCTTTCAGTATCTCCTCTGTACTGGCAGCAGACATGGTCCCCAGTTTAGAAAGGTTAGGTAATCCTATAAGACAGAACTACTACTATCTTAATTGATCTTTTATAAAGCTGCAGTTCCAAGTTATTGATATTAGAGTCATTAAACAGCATTCAGGTTAACTCACTGTTGAAAGCTCAGGTGCTAAAATAAAAATAGATTTGCTCAAAATATATATTAGACTATCTCAAATTCATTAAACAGCTGCCTATTTATGAGCAGTTTATAGGCAGAGTGAAGTATTCATTTCCTGATGCCTTGTAAAGAAGAGTACTCAGGAAAATGTGGAAGAATAAAAATACTAATATCTCAGTGGTTTGTGAAGAAAAATAAAAAAAAAAAAATCAGGCAATGGATTTTCTTCTTTTAAGGATGCAATTGCCCTACAAGGTACCAGGTTTCACATGGCCTGGTAAGAAAGACTACTGCTGCGACTTAGAGACTTGTAATGAAGGAGAGAGACAATTCCCCACACACTGAAATTTTGGATGTGTGCTTGTGGTAAGTAAGCGATAGTGAATGTAAGCAAAATTTGGAATGCACTGAATAACGGAAATGAATGCAGAATAGATTGTTGCTACTCATTGACACTTTAGTCATAATTTAAGCAACTCAGCAGGCCGCTTCTCAATATAGGGTAAATGTATCCATCGTTTTAAAGCTGCATTTAACAACAGAAAATATATTTTTCACAGGCTTATTTATCCTCACCTGAAGAATGAAGGGAGCAATACTTTCTTCTTCTTGTCTGTTACCTAGGGATGTATCTGATACAGGGTCCTTAGGGCAAAGGCTGAAATTGTTAGGGTTATTTGTTAGAGATTGGGTTTTAGTGGTTTCCAGTTAAAGCTAAAAAAAAATCTGTTTTTTGAAGTGTGATTTTGGAGAGTTAATGCTTTCTTTTGAAAATCTGTAATTCTTCAATATAAACTATTTTTATGTAATGCTACAAGTCAGCCTTATTGGCCTGAGCTATGAAAACATGAAATTCTGGCCATTTTTACCTATACAAGTACTAGAAAGCACATGTGGACTCACACCCATTCCTACAGTAGTGACCCTTTACTGTATAGTGTTGCACCACAGTGTTGGACACAAACATGGCATCCAGTGTTTTCAAATACATGTATTTAAAGGTAGCTGTACAAAATCCTACACAGATAGAACAATGATCTGGGTGGTCTGCCATCAGCAATTCATATTCTATTTAGAAGATCAAACTGCTTTTACCAGATTGCTGAAATACAAGGTTAAATGTTCATTTCATGTACTTGGGCAACAATACTGTGGCTTCTCTTACTCCATTTCTTTCTATGCAAGTGAACAGCTTTACCTCTTTTTTTAACTTTATGCAAGTACTAAGAGGTACAAAGAACATAAAAGGGCAAAGCTTATGTCTACAGAGGTAAATAACTAACATGTCTATCGTCATAAGTTTTTAAAAACATATAAACACTTCCTCTTCCAGTTTTCCTATCTGCATTAATATATTTATATTAAAATTTAAGTATCTGCATTTGTAAATACACGTTCTCTCACCTTGTGCAGGTGCTGGAAATGGTCCCATACACTGCAGAGGACTACAGTATGTAGGTGACAATTTTCTCCAAACATTTTATTGGGCAATTTTCAGACAGCTTGGATTATGGATTTTCTTATCTAGCTAAAGTACAACAACGGCTTTCTTAAAGCCAATAAAAGATAATAGCTGATACCTACAGAGCTAGAGAGGGCTAAGGAAGTGGAGACAAATGGTTCTAGTTTAGGTAACTGAGCCTAATCCTGTAACTCACTGAGCTACCCCAGCTGTTCTTTCAGTAGTGGAAACTGCTCAGCACCTTGCTGCTGTAAATAAACATAAATTTCTATAATCGGTACCTGATCACTAAGACACAGCTGTCTGCAAAAAGTCTTGGGAATGGCCTTGGGTTAGTGGTCTCAGAAACCCAGGCTTTATCTATCCTTGTCCCTGCAACTCAGCTGACTGTGTGGCCTGGGACCATACTGTGTTAACCTAAGCACTGAGAAGCTTTTGCATGAGCTGCTACAAATGCATGGCACAACACAGCATGGTTCATAAACCTTTCAGTTTATGGTTCTCTGTGACATTCTCCTCTCACACTGATCTACTGCCAGTAACTGAAATATAGATAAAAAGGATTCACGTGTGATCATGCAGTCATGGTCATATGAGAGAATAATGAAAAGAAGTAGATCCTGTTCCCCAAAGCATATGACTTGAGCAAGAGGTGCCCTTTTTTCTAACATGATCTTGTTGCTATTCATTATATGGACATAGAAGATATCTAGATATCAAACGTATTAATTAAGACTGAAGAAATCACAAATTTGATAGTAAGTTGCCAGCTGGTTTAAGGAAACTGCCATTGCTGGGGTTTTATAATAAAAGAATTATCAAACAGATAAAACTAGTTTCCTGTATTTGATTATTAAAATAAGAACACCACAGGTTTGAGGAAATAGGGGCATGGAGTGGTTTAATTGACTGTGAATATCGACTGTGAATGGAACTTGATCAAAGACAGAAAAGTGCCCAGCTTTGTTTTTCAGCTAATAAAGCCATTTTGCACTTCGACCTAGAAATAGCTTGTACATAGCTACTCAAAATCAGCAGTTAAAACTCAGAGCTTAGTGAAGTTTCTTGCATAAAAGCATCTGATGTTCTTTGAGATGATCTTTGCTATTCTTTGATTCTTGCTCTTTGTTCAGTCCAGAAGGGCCTAGATCTTGTGTCTCTGTCACACCTACAGCCCATACATGGGTCTCAGATATCCTCAGGCACCTCAAAGGGCGCTAGATGCCAATGTCTGGCCAATATCTGACGAATGTAGCACTAACAATGGACCTGTCAGATTCTTCTTCCAGCTCCACTACAATTTTCCTGCAGGACTTGTGTTAAACTTTTAAGATAATACCTATAAAGACACTCATTTTCCATTAACTTCTGTGGGAACATTGATTCTTGAAGAAGAGGTGCTTATGATGGGATTCAGCTAGCCTAATTTAGATACCTTATCTGTGCCTGCATTTTAGATGCCTAGTGAATAAGTTCTCCAGAAATCCAGGCAGACAGGATCTTCCTTTGAAGATATCTCACCACTGACTGTATAGGAAATATCAGATCTTTTTTTAGAATAACTGGGTTGCTTTGGTATTTAAAATGTAACATATTAGATGCCTGCAGTTGGATACATTGGATTTCTTTGACTAGGTATGCGGATGTGAACTGCATAATTTGAGTTTTAAAAAAACAAGATGTGCAGACTTTATGGTTATCTGGTACATACATTTCTGAGCAGGCTGTATATAACTTTGGAAGCCGTACATCCAAATGTCCATTTGAGCAAATGCAGTCTTTTGTGGTGCAGATACAGGAAAAAGGGCAGTGAGTAGAATTTCTGGCAGACCTTTGAAGCTGTTGGCATTAAGTTACACGATCTGTTTAACTGATATAATACTATTCACATGATCTAATTGCAAGACAAACCAGCGTTTGGGAAATACACAGATTTTAAAATGGAAAGTGAGCTATTAACTTCAAACTATTATTGTAATTTGAAAGCACCACCTATGTTCATCCAACCAATTTTTCTTCTTCTGTCATCCTAATTCAGAAAAATGAAAACATCATGAAATTTTCAGTGTGAAAAATCATCAGTTCAAGAGCAAACAGCAGACTAAGAGAGTGCAGCAGAAATAATTCAGTGAATTAGACCAAATAACAAACACATCTGAGAGTACCATGACCTGGAACATACAGAAACAAGATAGGATTCACAAAGAAATTTCCCAGTGTGAACTGGTCTAGTGGTATTTGAGTGTTCAAAAAAGAATAAAGTCTAAGCAATGCTGCCTCACCAAAAATTTCTCCAACACTGCAGTAAACAGAGATGAAAGATTTGGATGTTTTACTCTGTATTCTCCTATTAAAAGTTGTTTAGTCTATGCGAATGTACTAGTCTTCAAAACTTGTGACTGGGATTTATCTCACCTAGCTTCAGATATTTGCAACCTCTACAGCTACATCTGAGCCAGTCGCCTTTGGTTCACTTCATACTGAAAGGCGAGCAATAGGTAATCTAGGGTGCAATTCAGCTGTCCTATTTAGGATGACTAATTTTAGGTTAAGATGAATCACATTCCAGAAGTGTCTACATCTCTCCATCAACTAGAAAGGGAGCTCAGATGTGAAATTTCTGCATCTTATTTTTTCTCAGTGAACACCGCTTTAGAAACTCTGAAACTTCACTCTCACAGCCTTGATTTTATGCTGTGTAAAAAGGGAAAAACATAAAGTAAAAAAAAAAAAATAAATCTTGAGGAGGCTGGAACAACTTCAGAAACTGATGGCAACTTTGAATCTGTCTGGATCAAAGATAAGCTGATGTTGTGTTACATTGATGGAAAAGGGAATTCCACCTGAAGAGCCCTTGCAGGAGGTTAGTTTATGCAAAGATTTCTCAGTAATCAGGGAAGCTCCCCACATTGCCACACCATTGCTTTCTGAGCTACCAGGACTGTTGAGAGCAAATTTGGCTTCTTTCTGCATCGTCATTCATGGCAGATGTGTTTCTAATGAGCCATTAGCTGAACAGGAAAAGAAAGTGCAGAAACAATCAATGCCCTTCAAGATATCATTTTATGAGTTTTCCATAAATCTGTCTGCATTCTTCAGATTAGTATTCATCAGACCAATTTTTGCCCCCAAGGTGTTCCTACCTTAAACATATACACATAAGAGGAGAAATGGTCCTGTTCTGCTTAAGATGAATTTTCCATTGTACAATTTGAAAAGACCTACCTTTTTCCCTTCTTCAGGTACCCACTAGGAGGAAAATTCACAATAGAAGAAAAGGACTTACAATGCTTCTGCAGCTGTTCCCAGCTCTGTGCATACATGGTGGGAATAACAGCTGATGCTCCATAGCTGGGACTGAGGGAGAACTAAACACAAGAGAAGTACTGGGCATAGTCTCCTGCGGCCAAAAACTATTGAAAAGGAAGTGTAACAGATCCCAATAAAATAATTTTATGGATGGGAATGAGGCTAAGGAATAGATTACTGTCCATGAGAAAAAAAAATCCCAAACAAAAAAACCCACCACCAAAACCACAGAAATGTTATAATTACGAGAATTCTAAAGCGGTACAAGTAAGGAACACTAGTGTCGTGTTCTGGGTGATTTGCTTGTAAGAGTCAGCCCTGCTCCTGTCTTTACCAGACTTTTTATAAGAAATGGGCAAGCATGACTGAGTTTTCCAAACAAAGGCATGAATTTGGATTAGCTGTCAGCACTGTAGCTCAAGCTTTTCTGCCTGTAGCTGCTGAATGCATGGCATGATGTGAAAAACGGGTACTGCAACCCCACCAAAGTCAGGGGAACTGAGTCCCTTGCAGAAATAAGGCCAGCTCAAGAAACAGCAAAGAAACAGTTGACCATCTCAGCAAGAAAAAAGTCGTCCCTGTGCTTTTCATTCTTCAGCCAAAACATATAAAACTAAGTTCTTCTGATATATAAAGTACAGCTACCAGTCATAAATGCTGTTCCACCTATCTTCTTCCCATTTTATCTTCTAAATGGTCTATTCTATCTTACAACACCCAATTACAACTTTGTTGTTCTTTGAATTGCTGTAAAACTGAACAGCCTCCATATGTTCAGAGCAGCTTGAAATTAGCATACCCTGAACTTGAAAACTGCAGTCTATTAAAAATATGGACATCTTAAAACGTGCCATCTGGAAATCTGCATATGTTTGTCTCACACAGTGGGCTTCAGATACAAGGGTCAAATGGAGACTTCTAGCTATCCCAGAAAAGATCTTACATTTGTCACCACTCAGCTGCAGAACTTCAGAGAATCCTTATGCTTTCTTGGAAAATATTATATTACTTCACACTTAACTCTTACGCTGTTTTCAGTATAAAGAAAATGAAAAGAAAAATCTAAGGTCTGCTATGTTATAGACACTCAGTTGGATTTCCCAATTAGGCTTATAGCCACAACACCAATAAAACTCTGAAGGTAGGAATATGAAAGTTTTAATCCAAACTCAATTGCATTTTGCTATGCCAATAGTCTCATTTTGTGACATTTCCATCAAGCCAAAGACCTGCTGGAGAATCATTTCTGCTTAAATGCATTTTTGTTCTATCCCATTGAAGGTGTAAGGAGTAATGCTTTCACAGGAATATAAAGTAGAGATGAAGATTGGGCTTGTATCTCTTCCAAAAATCAAAAGTCCTGAAATAGACCACAGTTTTCCTCTCTACATATCTGTCAAGGCAAAAACAGGTCTCTATTTTATCCAAGTCCCTATTTGAACAAACATGCTGCACAAGCTGAGGGCTGGTTTCTATTTTAATAGCAAATATTCTATCAATAACAACCTTGTACATGAAACAGGAGCTTTTCTATTTATGCTATAGAAATCAAAGTGATTGAAGCACAAAAATTACTCCTGACAAGTAGGCACAGGACAATAGATTGTGGCAGACTTGAAGGGCTCTTTCGAAGTGGCACTACTGAAGTAAATAGAATTTAAATTATTCTTATTTCTGCATACAAGACTCAAAAGCATTATTAACTAACACAACAAATTTGGCATAGTGCCTTCACTTGGCTACCTGAGGGATACATATGGTGCAAAAGCTGGGATTCTACTATAGGTGTAGACACCTTTACTGTAAGAGCAACTGCTCATAGGTGAGGCATGTGGCTAAACACTGTAGTCAGTAGAGATTTAGCATAGATGCATCATGCCCACGGCCCAATCAGGTACAAAAAAATGAGCTAGGAAAGATCATCTTTCTTCCTATAGCTGCTGAGGCCAGGAGGGCATCTTAATCAGATTTCAATACCTATGTTTAGGCAAACACATATAGTTTTTTCATCAAAGAAGCCAGTGATGCTTGACTGAGGGGAAGCTCAGTATTCACTTTAAGATGGCATGAGTCACCTTCTAGATCCCTTTGCAGGCTTTGAGCAGATCCCTGTTGATATAATGGGATCCTAAACACCAGCACATAGGAAGATATCTATATGAAAGATGCTTATGTGTATGCATCTGAAGTCAAATTAGTCCAGAGGCGCATTTTTCTTTCCTCTAAATACAGAGAAAGCTTACCTCATTATCTTAAACTGGATACCTGCTACAGGAACAGCCAATATGGGGAGTTGAACCCCCACTGCCTGCTTGCCATATACTTTCCAGTTTAATCCAGCTATCCTTTATATCAGACATACTTCATGCAAAAATAAGAAATAACAACTTATTATGTTGAATGAAGAAATAAAAATTATGTTATCCTCTAGTGAATATATAATGGAAATACCGCTTCCTGCAGGTACCAGAGCTTGGATTAAATCTGGAAACTGATTAACCCTCATGTCTGTGCTGGTACCAGGAGTCTGAATTTTTGGTTTAGAGATGAAACAGGAAAAAATTGTCCTAAAGCCATTAATATGTTAGTAGTAAGTTGATTTTCCGGATGCTATTCTATAATAATCATGATTCTATTGTGCTAGAGAAAACATAGATGTGTAATCAAACTTTCTTTGGATCATAATGTAACTATTATCAGAATTTTTTGTTATCATGAAGTACCTCCAGAAGAGTAGTCTGTTTCATGTGATTTTCACCAATGAAGATACTCGGGAAAACCTGGAAGATCTGTTATCTGACATCTTGACTTTAATCATTCCCCTTGCACTGCTTTCACTCTTTCATAGACCTGACCAACTAAGACTGTTTTTTTCTGGATTCTAAAAACTTGATGGAGTGCTGATAAGGGACTGTTTTCTCAAAGGGTTTGGCAACTGCAATTAGTTAGACCTTAATGACTGTGCAATCTGCTGTTTACAAATAAGCAGCCTGAGAGGCAGCAAGTATTCTCCATATCACACACATCTTGGTAAAACCATTCCAGTTTTGATTCACAGTCTTCAGCAATACCTCTCTGATGCTTTAGCTGTGCTCTTTCCAGTCATAAATATTTTGACAACATCCTTTAGTATCTCAATCTCAAATCTCAGTCAGATGCATCTGTCCTTTAAAAGCACATCTGGCTCATTTGCTTATAATGGGTAGGTGGTGTGCATTCAGTAACCAGTGTCATTAGAAAATACCAATATGACCAGAAAGCAGAGAAAAGATGAAGAAGGGATGTGAAAGACAGGAGAAAAGTAAGTAACATAAAGCAAGCTATGAGAAAAGGGACGAAAGTGAGAGGCAGACAATTTAAAATTGCTTTTTTTGCTGCAGTGCTTAATTGCCAAAAGATGCTCTTCACATCATTTACCATGTTATCTCTGGTATGCATTTGGTCCTCAAAGCAGAGATGATTTCTTATGCTTTAGGAAAGCTAATTGCATCTTGCAGGCATTCATTGCAAAGGATTATGAAAAAAATGGGTTAATTTGGCTTAGATATCAATATGTCTAGAAAAATATTACATATGGTTCAGGAAAAGAATCAGAATAAGAATGAAGAAGATGCTACATTAGCAAATGGGAGAGAAAGCAGTTGGGACGTCTTTACAAGTGTCTAATACTGCCTGATATGAGAGATGGTTTATACTGCTGCATAAATAATACCTATGATTTTGCTTCTTATTCCTGCTCACTGGCAGAACAACCAGTGGCATGCCAAAGAAAAGAAAGAACACTTAGAACTGATTCTCTGGAGTCTGCAATCATCCACTTCACTAAGGAAAAACGCATCTTAGGGTACAAAACATTCCTGGTCCTTGCAGCATTACTGCAGATACTAATGGAGTTACAAGTCTGTGCTATCTATCCATTTTTCAGTATGGGGTTGTTGGTTTCTCTGGGCAGTGACTATGTATTTTGAAATTTAAAAAAAGGAAAACTCCTTCTTGACTTCTTTCTGAAAACATAATAGAAAGCTAGAATTTGCACTCACTTTTATAGAGGAGCAAGTAAACAAGTTCTTCTTCCCTGTATTTTCTGCACCAGTGATAAAGGTCCTGGGCAGTGAAACACAAAAATCTGTAAGGTTTTCTATTTCTTATCCATTCTTAGAATGGGAAAGAGGGAGCAATACAGAACAGACTGAGCACTGGATCCATGCTTTGACTCCTCACTGTAACCCACGAACGAGCAAAAGCAAGATTTATTTGCTATGCTCTATATTTATTTCCCCCTGCGTCCTGTAACAAGGAGGATCTATGATTTCATGCATCAAAGGGAATGACAATAGCACCAGGGTCATATGTTTGATGTTTTGCCCCTGCTCCATGCTACATTTAAAGTCTGAATCTATCTCATTGTGATAGATTTGCCATTGCCAGATATGCTGAACATTAGTGGCTCCATCTTCTGCCCACTTTTAGGAGCCACATTTAAGCAATAACAATATTAATATTAATTAATTAATATTAATAAATTAATAATAATCATTATAGATATTATACATATGAATCAGTGATGTTGGGTGTCACATGCTATCAGGACCTTTTTACCTCAATTGGAAATGATTGATTGCACTAGCTTAGTTGTGGAATTTCATTAATACCCCCAAGGAAAATGAGCAACAAAAAATCCAGACAGATATATACAGGAAAATGTAACCGTGAGACTTCAGAAACTGGCATAAATGAAACTAAATGAATTTATCTTTGAGAGAGGGACAAGGCTATGAGTTGATCTGAGCTACCTACATTTTGTGTATTTATATATTTTAAAAATACATGCTTACATTCACATTGTGATACAGTTGTAAGGCAAATTACCTGTGAGTACAAAATTATTTCCTATCTTTAGTATGATGATGGGACAGATAACAATAGATTCATACCTACGAGGTGGGAAGGCAAAAAAGTATTGATGAAACTGAGCACGCAGTATGAATGTTATATTTGTAATTAATATAGAATGCTAAAATATGGCATCATATTTTATATCATATTTGAATGAAAACAACACTGGTTGCTAGCAAAAAAACCCTCAATCTTAGCTTAACTAAAAGGCGTGAACATCACGTCCTAAGAAATGAAGCATTCAATGAAAACCGGAAAGATTAAAAAAATGCCTTGACTTCATTTCCTTATTCTGTATTATTCAATCAATCACAAATAAGTATTAACCCACTGCTACCACAGATCAGAGCCAATAACCACCATGTATTGGATGCATCACACATATGTGCTGTACAAAGTAACAACTGAAGGCACACTGTAACACAACCTAGAAAAAAGCTGTTGTCTTTAGCAGTGATGCTAGGAAAGGCTTCTGCAAGCAAAATAGACTACCAAAATGATCTACTTCATCACAATCAATATTCCTATATTTAGATCTCTGAACCAATCTAATTTGTGCACACATTCAAGAAATCAATATAGAGAAGGATATATTTTGAATCATAGCAAAAAGTTCGGCACTGGAGACAGTAACCTAATCTTTCATATGTGAAAATAGCTCTGTTCATCTGAAAATCTGAATAAAATATTTGGAACTAGCGTCCTGTGAACCTGAACTCTTCCCTTTTCAAACAAGTCAAACAGCAGCAGGGCAGCATCCCATAGTTACCAAACTATTATTATTATGATTCATTTTGCTATGGCTGAAAATTTGTTTCAGCTGCACAAGCCACAACAAAGACTTAGTTCTGCTCCAGAAAGCTTGCAATGTCTAACAAAAAGACAGAAAGATGTGGGAAAGAGAGGATTTCCTCGAATTAACAGAGGAGGAAAACAGCTTGACTTTTATTAAATCACTTACTGGAATGAAAAAATAATTCACTGATCAAACATCTCCTGATCTCAGCATGTGGGACCACCATCGGTCTCCATAGTAATCTTCTCTATTGTCATGCCAGTATCAGTCTGGTGGAAAAAGGAGGGAGCTGATGAGGAAGCTTCAGTGGAAGAACTTTACAGAGGTAGGGCTAAAATTTAGTGACCACCCTTCCCAGCCCAGAAAGAAACCCTTATGTTCCTCATGTCTCTTCTCCATGTTTCTAGGTTCCTACCACCCAGCGCTATCCAACAGTAGTAAAGCTGAGCAGATGCAGCACTGCGCTATCTTGCTATCTGCTCCTCAGTGTACTCCTGCCTCATCTGTGCACCTGGGGAAGGAGAATTTCCCACAATACAGTTTTGCTCAGAGCAACCCTGATGGGAACAATCCTTCCAAAGGCATGAAGGAGACATGAACTATAGGCATTGTGAAATGTAGCCTGGGAATACGGTGGAATGTACTACAAACTACTGATATTAATTTAAGGATTATGGACTTTTAAATGTGTTTTCCAATATTTTAGCCATTAAGACTCATGTTTTAGCACATCTCTAAAATCAGTTGGCCTTTTTTTCCCCTCTCTCTTCATTTCATATAAAAGCAAACATCTCCCACAATCCCCTAGCTCCTGAAAGCAGAATTGAAAAATGCCATTTCTGAAGCTCATGTGGAAAAGCAGTAGCCATGTGGAAAAGCAGCTCTAGAGAGCTATTGATCCACCCTAAAATAAATCTCTCAGGGAGGTTGATGAGATTTTCTTCAAAAGGAACCTCCTCTATATCTACAGAGAATTCAGTAGCTACCTGGGCTAGATCCCTGCTTAGGAGGGTAAAGTTAGGTTGGAGGAACCTCACCTCCAGATCAAGTAAATGCTACACCTTTGTGCAGTATTAGCATGTGATTTTTTACTTTTTACTTAAAAACAATAATATTGCTCAAAATTTTGCACCCACCCACTGCATGCAGATAAATGCTCAGTCTCTGGGGTGCCATTACCACAGATTTTGTTTTTAATGGCAGTGTGTGCCAAGTCAGGAGAAACACAGCACAGAACAGTGGTTATTCAGCTTTCCCTTTCTCTAAACATGTGCAGACTAAGACATTTATTCCACAAGCCTATGCTGTGCCCTAATAACTACTATGTAGTTTGAAATTTTAGCACTTGGGCATGTGAAATTTAGTTGAAGGAGACAGTCACATGTGGGGCATGATTATAGTGTTTTATCACTCAACCAAATATCTGATGTTTAGCGCAGTAGCTGGAGTGCTTCTTTTCATGTCATAACAAAGGTTGCCCTTAGATAGTAATTACAGCCTTCCTAATAAAAGGAAAGGCATTTTAGAACTGCCTGAAAAGTTCAGAAGCTAGAGACAAAGTTTGAATAAAGAGTTTGCCGTCACTTTGAATGTGGCAGTGTGCTGCTTGAGTTGCTGTGCAGAAAAAATGGCAAATCTGCCTTGAAAACATTTCCTCAAAGCTGGAGGCATAAAATAAATAAATATATAAAAGCAAAAACCAAGTAGAAAAGAAAGTCTCCAGGATTTCAAAAATCAATGTGAAGTTAATGTCTCTGTAAAACCGTACAAAACCAGTTTGAAGAATCATTATATGATCTTCTAAAAGCAAAGAAAGGCAAAATGAAATAGAGATGCAGAGCAAAGCATATTCTGCAGAGAACGTTCAGAGCCAAGCTGCCCCTACTGAGTTCAGTGGCTAAGCATTCATAGCTTTGCCCAAGAGCAACATGTGCCAATAATAGCTGTATTTTCTAGTAATATTTCCTAATGCACCTTATTGGGGATCTCATGAACTGTAAATGGTGTACGTCTGTGCTTTTGTACTTCATAGAACCACAGAATCTTAGAATGGTTTAGGTTGGAAGGGACCTTAAAGCTCAGACAACTCCAAACCCCTGTCATGGGCAGAGATACCTTCCACTAGACCAGGTTGCTCAAAGTTCCATCCAACCTGGCCTTGAACGCTGCCAGGGATGGGGCATCTACAACTTCTCCGGGCAGCCTGTGCCAGCATCTTACCACAGTGAGAATTTATTCCAAATAAGTAATCTAAATAGATAGACATATAGGTAGCGTAAGTATTAAGATATCTGACAAGACTAGAAATAGGTACTTACAACAATCCTTGATCAAAAAAACATGTGTGGTTTTATGCAGTTTAGTGCACTAAGTTACAGATCTGCATATCTCTCCTGTCTTTGAAAATTCCAGGAGAATTTCATTTATGATCTTTTGGATTTCTGTTCTTCTGTTCTGGCTTTCAAAACTATTTAACAGTGGCCAGCGATCTCACTAAGAAATGTCTTACAAATGGCAATGTATAGAACTTCTAGTTTTACCTTTGTAGCTTCCCAGGGGTTCTCTTTTATTTTTAAACTAACAGTACAATTAACAGTTCTAAGGCCTCAGACTTCATCATCTGCTTCAGAGTTGGAGAGGACTGTCCATGTGTAATTTCTATTTTCAGTACATTGGTAAGTACAATTGCTCTGATTTCCCTTAACTGGTTAATAACTTACTCTATTTTTTTGCCGCCTGTCTCCTTTGCCTATAGACACTAAGTGACTAAATATGCTTTCCCAGACTCTATGCATTGTGCAGACTCCTTTTTATTTTTCATGGTTTTGCATCCGCCTTTTTCTGGGTTGCAGCTGCATCTTCCAATTAGGCTGTCAGATTTTGACGTATTTCTGTGCGAATAAACAGGATTTTCATTTTCTGTGGTGTCTATGCAGTGACACTGCCATGGCAGACACTCCTTGATCATAAAATTGGAGCTTCCTACCCTTTTTGAAAACATGCCTTCCCTCATGCACAGCCCCCATGTGTCTTGCTAAATAAAGCTGTGTCGTTCTGCACTAAAATGATTAGCCCTTAAAACCTGGCGCTGCATTTCATGCTTAAATAACCATTACTTTGTTGATATATGTGGTAGCAGAGATACATTGACACCCTTAGGAAATCTGATGGTTGTTTGCTTCTTGATGTGGAGGCTGAAATATTGACCTTTAGGAGGCAGATGAAAGGTATTTTCAGATGTTTAGAACTAGTCAAGAATGTGCCACAGGGAACATGCACAGGGGAGGAATGAAGGAAGGAAAATGGGCTGCACTGTCAGAAACAACGTAACAGATAAAGCCTGCTGGGGAGTAATACACAACATTTTTCTTGTAAATCCTTAAGCCAGCAACAGCTCTTGTGTGTCTCCTTATCCATGCTGGTGGCACGTGTTCCCAGCTGCAAAACTGGGAGGGAGGGGGAGAACAGCCAGTACACTGAATTTGGGCTACCTAGGAGAACAGGGATAAACAGGAAAAGCAGATGACTTTCTCCCAACTTTGTAGCACTGTTTCCAGGTGTTGCTGGCATTATCCTTTGGGAAGATCTGGCCTTCAGAAATGTACACATGTATATGTGTACGCATGTGTTGGAACTAGATGATCTTAAGGTCCTTTCCAACCCTTGCTCTTCTATGATTCTATGGTTCTATGTGTAAAGTCTCAGAGATGGTTCAGTTACAGGTTGCTGGGCAGTTTGTGGCTAGTGCAGAAGTCCATCCTCCCCACCACCGTGTTCATGCAATCTCCAGATGTGGTGTGGTGAGTTTATGGGGAAGAAGAACACTGTGCAGCAGGCTGCTGCTTGTAACCTGTAACATTATAGATGTATGGTCTAGCAGAGGCTTTGTTTTTGCTGCATTGTGGTGAATGCCGTTCGTGCACAGCTACTTGCTTTAGGTGCTTCCACAGATAAGCTCACTGCAGTGAGCACCTCTGTGCCTTACTGTCTGAAACTGCTGGCTCCCCTGCCAACATCTCACTGGCTGAAAAGCAGCTGTCTGCTTGGTAGAGGTGGTCCATACCTGCTCAGGTGACACACAAGCTGACACAGTACAGCCACAGTTGCCTGTAAGCGATCTGGTCTGATGGCAAGCACTGTCCATTGTTTGCTCTGCAGTGTTTTGCATTTTTTTTGCCAAAATTTTATTTTATATTATTCCATGTGCTTCACAGTAATTGATCAAGTTTCTTGACAATTTGGAAATACATTTATATGCATACATACACATATATTTGCTTGTACATACCAGGCATCGGGATGATGCTGGGGAGGCTTTCTTCACAGATACTTCTATACTACCTGTGCAGATCTTCTGCCCCACAGCTGTTGTACATGATGAAGGCACATGGGTGTATGAAAGGGTATTTGCATTCCTGCTGCTGGAATGTTTCTTCTTGCCTGTTCCTGTAAATCCATTCCCAAAAAGGCCCCCAGGTCCTCAGGGGGTAGAGTGATGGCACAGTGTACCTCAGGTTATGCAGTGTGGCTCATGATGAACATGGCAGTTAGCACACACATATCTGGAGTAACTCTGTCTCATGCCAAGGTGGAGCATACTCATTTTATGTGGAGATGGGCTGACATGATGCAGTCTGCAGTAGTTGATGTGATTTGATGACTTGAGGAAATCCCTCCACTTGTGTATTCCCATTTTAACATGTAATCTAATTAATGCATAATCCTCTCCTGGTTTAGGAAGTCCTCTCCCTGACCATCATGTGAAGGACTGAACATCAGAAATCTAGCTGGCATAGATGCATCTTCGCAGCAATTAAATCACAGAATCATAGAATCACCCCTGACACAATTTCTAAGCAATATATTTGCTTTTCAGACAGAACAGATAGAGAAGAGAGAAGAGGACCCAATTATTTTACTGCTGCCCTTGTGCCTGATGAAATATTTCATGTGCAAGAGGTTATTCTCCAGTGCTGTATGTTTAGTCCTACCTGGAATGAACATCATCCGAACAAGACCGTAAATAAGCCCTATGTTTTTACAGCAAGGTCACATTGGCGAGACTTTGCCATCTCCAACAAACACAGCTGCAGACAGAAGGGCTTTTCTGGGAAGGCCTTCAAACCTGCCCCAGGCAGTGGGTGGCAAACTCCACTCTGCTGGAAAGAGGGGCATGAGGGATTCAGGATTTGCTGTGGTTTTGTACCACAGGTTTCACTCAGCCTCATGCTTCTCAGATGTTCAGGCTCACATTCGTCCTCCCCGGCCATGGGTGCTAAGCCCAGGTACCTCAGTGAGGAGCACAGTCACCTCTGGTGTCCCTGTGGTCAGTGGAAGGAGGTGGGTGCCCTTGAGAGAGAACAGATCTCAGTGACTTCAGCCAACCTTCTGCTGCTGCAGCCCCACTGTGCCCATTGCGAGGAAGCCCCTCAGAGAACAGCTAGTTCAACAAGGGGAGATGAAAGTGGGATGAGGAGCACTCAGTGCTTGTCCATTCACAACAGAGATCATCCCAACACCATACTGAAATGGCTTCTGAAATAAATCTGAGTTCATCATTAATAAGAGTCTTATGATAAACAGTGTTAAAGAAGCCCAGTGTCTGGTTTTCACACTCCTTGGGCACTACAGAGTTCAAGTCCACAGTGACATTTGTGCTTGTGACAAGGGGTTGTTAATACAAATCCTAATTTGTCCTCTGCATTGGCCAGCCTGACCCTCCCTGGCTCGGAGCTGCTGGGGGTGTGGCATTAGTGCCCTTCATCAACAGAAGCAGACTAAGAGTGGCTGGAAGCACCTGGCCCCTGCCCATCTGTCCAAAGCCAGTTTTCCCAGTACTTGTTTCCTTGACATTTCTTCTGTTATGTTTACTTTATAACAGCACAGAAAACATCTCTTCTAATGCTTGGAAAGGTATGTGTTTCTTTTAAAGCCTGAAGGCTTCAGGACATCCTATTGCTATCAACATTTCCTACTATCTTTGACTGAAGACATTTCCGAAGCATGTAGCACAGCAGATGTTGATTGCACATGTGACAGAGATACATGTGGAATATTTGACAGAGATCAGGTGAGTCAGGTTTGAAAGAGGGGGCTGAACTCATGCTGTGCCATCAGTCTTGTCAAATCACCCCTGGACACCATCCAAGACTGAGCGGAAGCTCTTGGGAAGGACAGAAATTTGGCAAGTGCCAGATAAGAAACATTTTAAGCAATCAGCTGCAGCACGATGTCCCTGTGTGAGCACAACCACTGCTGGAGTTTGGGGCTAGGGAGCAGCACAACTGCCATATCCCATCCAAGTGAAGAGTTAAGAAGTGTAAATGTAGAAAGCGTTGAAAGCCACAAACCAGGCTGTTGCCATCATGACCCAAAAGCACCGTGGTAAAAATTCAGGGCCTTTTCCATCTGGGAAGAGGGTCTAGATTTTTGTGAATGTGCTAAGTTCTGGGTACTGGTTACTGACTGCAGAAGAGAAATGGGGAGCAGTTCTTCAGGAAAAGAGAAACTGACAGCCACTACCAAAATAGTTTTCTACCAACAGGTCCTACCATTTGAGACAAACAGTTGCTCAAAAATTTGTGGCTGTTAGGAGGAGAAATAGTTGATGATGCCTAGTATTCCTTTGCCTCTTGCTTGCATTTAAGGAACGTTTGAGCTCCTCTTTCCTTGGCACAGCAGGGACCATACAGCGTCTGTCTGCTTCTCCTTTCAAGCACCTTTCAGTCAGTGCTCAGTCTGAAAAGCACACCAAGACTTTTCTCAAGGGCTTTCTTCCCGACAGCCCACGTTCAGGTCTGGCGCAGTGTCATGGGTTCAGCAGCAGCAGTTATTTTTTTCTTTAAGCAGTAGCTGGTGTAGCACTGTGTTTTGGATTTTTA
>JASSUY010013701.1:0-17686 GCA_032466535.1 Forpus xanthops
GGAGTTGCATTCTTTTGATTCTCCTCCCCATCCCCTCGGACTGAGGAAGAAAGAGGGGGGAGTGAGTGAGAGAGCGGTTGCATGGGTTTGAGGGCCTCAAACCACGACAACATCCAATCTAAACTCCCCCTCTTTAAGTCTGAACCCGTTACCTCTTGTCCTGTCACTACAGTCCCTCATGAAGAGTCCCTCCCCAGCATCCTTATAAGCCCCCTTCAGATGCTGGAAGGCTGCTATGTGGTCTCCATGCAGCCTTCTGTTCTCCAGGCTGAACTTTCTCATCCTATCTTACTATGAGAGGTGCTCCAGTCCCTGATCATCCTCGTGGCCCTCCTCTGCACTTGTTCCAACAGTTCCATGTCCTTTTTATGTTGAGGACAAAATCTATTTCACATAAGACTATGCATTCCCTGATGGCTTATTTTCTTTACCTTAGTGATCATCCTAAATTCTGAAGGAAAGCTGATAACCATACCTGGTGGTTGAGTCCAATGTGTGTGGTTGGGATTGTAGAATCCAAGACATGCATCTGTTCGATTTCCATGTGCCTGTACAGCTGCTGCAGCTGGGGAGGCTGTACACTCTGCAGTTCCGTGAAGTGATTGTCTCCAAAGGTCTCAAAATCACTGTGCATGTGGTGTGGGTGGTATTCCCAGTAATGATCTAAAGAAATAACAATAGATGGTCTACATTACAAGATTAAGAAATATGGCATTTATGTGTCTGGTATCAGTTCCTTCTCCTGTTAATGTCCTTTCTACCCTCTCCACAGTATCCTTGTTGACCTGTATGTCTCTAGTGACAATCTATACAGATCCCTGGAAAGTTTATTTTCCTAATCTCATAAATGCATGTGGCTGGGCATTTTAACAAGCAGAATACTTTCAAGATATGGTGTGAAAGATATAAATGCTGGCACCTTTCCCAAGAAGAGACCATAGCAGACCTACATTTTCCCTCCTGAGGCCACAAATTCCACTGGTTTACATACTGCCATAGTGTCATTACACTTTTCCTCATGGTATGGAAATGAGGAGATGCAGCAAATGTACAGATTTCTCTGCAATTATCTTCAGTCCTTATTTTACTCAGCTAGAAAAAATGTAGGAATGCTGCAGTAGAGACACAGCACTTTGTGAGATAGTTCCTGTAAGCATGTGTTGGAATGGCACACAGTTTTCAGTACCAATACGAGAATAAAAGGATAAACTATTGCAGCAGTCTGATGTGCACTATTTACAGTGAGGCTAAATTCTGGCACAGACTCTGCCTTTTTTATGTCCTCAGTATGTCGGAAATGTCTGTGATAATTTTTTTCAAAAACATAAAAAAATACTGAGGTAATGGCTTTCCTGTTTCCTCATTTATTTACTTTTGAAATTAAATTCCCTATCATTTTCAGGTTTAGATTTCTGGGTTTTAAGTTCAATAATGAGCCTCCAACAGTTAGAATTTCATATTTGCTGCTCAGTATTTAAAATCTGCTGGAGGAAATGTGAAGCGTTGCAAATTCTTTTTTCTCTCTTACAGGAGCTGCATGCATTGTTACGTATATATTTGTGTGCACTCTGCTTTGTAAAATCAAAGTCAACCTCATGTTTTCTGTTCTGACCAAGCTAGAAATTTATCTTCCACAGTTTAACTTCTAATGCATCATGTTATGCATGGCCAAAATGTCTGTGATATTCAGTGTAACAGTTCTAATTTACATCCTACTATTCCAAGTTGTCTTTCGTTGTATTACTATAAATCATTTCTGTCATACCCTTCACATGTTTTCAGCTTGTTATTTCCTCTTGCAATCTATTCCTAATTATCACTTTATCCTGCTGCATGTACTTAGCTCTCAGTCTTTCAATATGAATCAGTATATTCACACACCCCCAATCATACGTGTTCTATTCTTCAAGCTCCCTGCTGTTTCCATCCTTCTGATAATGTGATGGACAGAACTGAACACGTTGCATCAAGTGTAGTTGTACTGATTTTATAGAGGAACCAATTGTCCAATTCTGCAATATGATGTTATTGTGTATGGCATTATCTGGATGCTAATGTGCTGTGAACATTTTTTCTTAGATACCAGCTTCATTCTTTCTCTCAGATTTGGTCTCCTCATCCTTCCCAACTTATGTGTCAAACAAGTAGGTTTAATCCCATTGAGGATTTGAAATCTGGGAGAGTGACTTTGAATGTGACTTCCTTTAGAGAGAACTCAGTGATATGCTTACAACAAACATAGTTGGTATGTGGTTGGTACCTGAGAAGTTGTAAGCTCTTTTAGCTGCCTTTGTGGCTCAGGCCAGTAGAAGCTTATTTGGAGACTATCAGACCATTTGCCGCAGTGCTTACTTTTTGTCCTTCCTGCTTTTCTGATTCATGGGTAAATCATGTCACTGCATGTGAAAGGGCTGGAAAGATACTTATAGAAGCACATAGGGAGCTGCTGCATTGCCATTTCTTTGCTTTGTTCTGTAGTGCTTCCTGTGGCTATGCATGGATTTTATCGCCCCAAATTATAATTACAATGCATTTCTTCATGTTGCAGTGCTAGAGAAAAATTTTGTTTTCTCTGGTACAACAATAGAGTTTACGGGTGCAAAGTACCCAGGTACTTTTGCATTCACATCTGCTCCAACCCAGGAAGTGGCAATGTGTGCATGTTTGAATCCAAGGTCAGCTAAAGCTGTGTCCTGTAGGAGGACTTGGGCACTTTCAGTCTGAAACTGTTTTGTTTAACTGGAAGACTGAGCCACACTAACCTGTTTTTTCCTGGGCTAAATTACTGCAGATTTCTTCAAGTAGAGCCAACCACTGAAGCCCCATATACTATGGGCAGCCCTGTATAATAAGTTGTTGAGAATACATTGCAAGAGTAGTCTATACTCTCATTCTTGCTCTGCACCTTCTGCAGAAAGTCCTCTGTCAGATGGCAATGGGTATTTTCAAAGACCCTTAGTCCTTCATAATCTACTACAGTCAAAGAGATAAATGCACAACTGTCAGGATGACAAAGCCCAGGCAGAAGTCCCTGAGGCTGTCAATGGCAGGTCTTCAGCTGTGGAATGTCCTCCTAGCAGTACCTATGTGGTCAAGAAAGAGCCCACTACCTTTCCCACATGCATATCCATGTGTATTTGTGTGTGCTCTGAGTGTCTACTTCTGATTCTTCTGAAGTATGTTTTCATTAGTACTCATGTTTCTATACTTCAGCTTTTGAAGCCTATGGCAAGGTTCCTGCTGTCCACAGAACTGTTCTTTTAAACTCTTTCTTGGCAAATAAAACTTATGAAACACTATTTATGTATATTCATGTTAATCACTCTGTGCTATTTAGCCTAGTCATTACCGAATTCCCTTTTTATGGAATGAGGTACAGCTGTTAAAATACTACAATAGCATAGTACTAATAGCACAGCATTTACGGACTTAACAGCAATCACATAATACTAATGCATTACAAAATGAATCTATATTGGCAATTATTTCAACACAAACTTATGCCCAAATATTCAAGCTGTGATAGGAGTCAAAGCCCTTATTTCTTTCTAAATTACCTGTAATTTTACAGTGATGCTTAGGAAAACCAATATTGGTTTAGTTACATTAAAAGAGAAAATTCTGTCTCTACAAGCCTCTCTGTAGTTAACCAGCCTGGCTAAATTATTGCTCATGAAAACATAAAGCCCCTCTAAATATCCGTGACTGCAATTATTAGAATTAGCAGCAGCTACTTATTCTATGTTCTTTGTTATGTCAGTAGCACAATAGCCATCCTGTTCTCTCAAACATGTTAAGGTGAAAGGAAGAAGAAAGAAAGGAGAGAAAAATTCTAGAAATGGAAAGTGTCTATTCTTTGGGTAATGGCAAATGCAATTAAAAGCTAAGCTATAGCTACACAATGGAGTCATTATGAGAAATATCATGTGAAGTGAAAGAGGATGTGAAATAAATTCTCTCTTATAGAGATACAGAGATAGTGTTTGTTTTGGTCTTGTATGTAGTGAAAGGTTAGAGGAAGGACAATCATGAACTCTGAACTCCCTCCCATAGCAGGGAGGATGTTAGCCTGTTGGGAAGCAACAGTGGACCTAAAGGCATTGTGTTAATATTTACCACAGAGGTAGATTTTCACTCTACAAGTGACAAAACATGACTGAACTTTCTCAGACATATTTTGACCGATGTGAATAGCTTTGTTCCTGTTTTAATAGATGGATAATGTTAGAACCAGCAATAAGACTATGAAAAAGGCTTAAGGAAGATATTTATAATGAAAGTGGAGTAATAGGCTAGATCTGCACCACACAGCACAAAACTATGCAGAAATCCATGAGCCAGCTCCTGAACCGGAAACGTGACCGCTCTGTCAGCACAGCACTCTGCCCAGGCCAAGGAGACAACTTGTTGACATGGCTGTACTTGTGAGGTCTGCGCTAATATCTCCGAGTGGTTCTGCTCTTGTACAGATTTCCCAACAGATTAGAACTAGGAAAGGGTTTCTTACACAGTGCCCTATTGCACAGCTTAGATGTTCTCACTGTGCTTGTCCTCTGAGAAAAGCTGTAGGACACTGGAAAATTAATGACTAGATTCTCTACAGATTGTTTTCTGTTAAGTGAAGTGCTGTGTTCCTAGGCAGTGCAGTGGTGTTGCCTGTAATGACAGTAGGATTTCATTACTTCTCACTTCACAAACGTCATGATTTTAATAATGCCAAAGTATTCAAAACCTGTGAGTCAGCAAAGTATGAGAATGGCTTCGAAGTGAGGGGATTTTTAAATGAAGATTGGAGTTCTCTCTGTTTTCCATGTAGCATTTAAGATTAAGGCTCACATGTTTGGACTTTCCTCCACTTCTATGTGGGCTAACATCCTAAAAAAGTCAAAGCTGGGATTCTTAAATGATCATATTACTGCGATGGGATGAAAATAAAATCCCAGGTCATGAAATCTAGTAAGTTCCATGAGGCCAGCAACAAAGTGAGCAAGCATCAGCATACAGCTTCATACAAAAAGTGATTTTTACTAAACCCATAATGTTTAGTAATAACTTAGAGACAAAGCTGCAGTGGAATTTTGTAATTACTAAGATTGCGTTAGTGTTACAAAACTGGCTGTATTACATGTACAGACTTACTAGCATACAGGCTTAGGGTGGGTGATGGACTAATACCTGATCACTTGAAGTAGTTTCTGTCCTGTTTGGCTGTGTTTTTGTGTTTGTTACAGTATTTACAAAGTGGTTAAACTACAGCATACAAAATAAATGCAAATAATGCATGTTGTGATGGACATGTGGGTATGTTTATGGTGTTGTTTTGCTGGTTAAATTCACTGCTCACTTATTTGCAATGATCTACACTTTAAATTAGTGACACTCTATTGTGTGTACTTCACTGCCTACTCGGGTAAACGTGGAGTTAGGGTTGTCCTCAGTGTTGTGTTCTAGAAACGTGGCAGTAATGCATGTAGCACACATCTTCAGATACTGCCATCTTCCTGTCTCACAATTAACTTGCTGGCAGTGAGAGAGAGGTAATCTGACACTTGAGCAAGACCTTCTATTCCGTTAGCAGTCCCTTGTCCGCAAATTCAGAAGTATCATTCTGTTTGTAGTATGTATTTACTTTACCTGGTAGCTTTTCTTTGAAGTCCATAGTGGTATTGAGTAGACCTGCAAAATTACATTTGATTTATTGCCAGTGATCACACTGCACCCCAAACTGAACTTCTCTCTGACAACTTCATCCTACTTATTCTTTTACCCTATCTGATCATATTCTCAGCTCTTTCACTTCACTGGTCCCACTGCTGCCCCTTATTTATTCTTTTTCCCCACCATTTTTCAGTCATTGTGCTTTTACCCACATTATTCTGAACATTTAGTACATACTTCTATAAGTAGTTTATGATGTCCCTTTCCTGCTCTTCTGTATGGCTCTTCTAAAGACCCACTACTTCTGTCGCACTAACAAAATGAAAGCCAAAGTTGAGTTTGCCAGTGTTAACAGGGAAGAAGCAAAGCGTGCTAATTTGTGGGTTTCACTCTCATTTGTATTCTTTGGTTATTCATTGGTCTTTTGGACTGAGAGCAATTCAGAAATGCAGGGGGTGTGTTAGACATTTAGACACAAATACATTACACGTGCTTTCAGAAATAAAGGTTTGATTGAAATCTGCAGGCTGGGATTAAGTTTCCTCTTTCATAGCCACTTACTGTAGCAGCTAAACCATTAAATAACAAGGTTTTGGGTCTTTAGGATAAGTGCAACACAAGTTTAGGCAGAGTCAAATTTCTACTCAAAGTGGGTGTTTAGGTACTACTTAAGACATAACCTGAAAAGGGGATTGCAAGTTTTTGTTGTGTTCATTATAAGGAATAAAAATGATCAGATCATTAGCATAATGATTTTAACATTAACACAATGATCATTAACATAATGATTAACATAGTGATCTGAGCAGTTTAGATTAGGAGCTGCCTTCCAACAAAAGTAATGTGTACTAAACCAGGTGTGATAATAGGATTATGAAAGACAAAGGGATGTTGTTGCTTGACATAACCTAGATTTAATTACAGAAAAGTATTTCCCAGTGCTTTTTCCTACATCTTTTACATTCATTGTTTAATTGTCACAATTACCTTTTGAGATAATAAACATTATCCTCATTTATGGGTGTGTAAACAGGTACGTGTTATCATGTAAAAACCCTGAATTTCCCTGTGGGTTTGATTAAGGTGACTTGACAGATGCCATGAGGTAACTTATAGCAACTGAATTAATTCTTTGTCTCCAGGCATTAAGAATATTGCAGGTTTTTCTTAAATGCAATGTAGAGGACAAATGTAGATAGGAATCCTTTTCAGTTATATGCTCAGACCAATCCTTACTCTCCCTCAAGGTAGCTTTTGTTTCCACAGATAAAGCAGTGCTATGCTGTGAAGTTGTTAGATGTCTTAAATTAAGCAGTGATTGGTTTAGTCGCTCTATCTGTGGGAGTATTTTAGGGAAACTCCAGGATCTGAAGGGACTGCCACAAATGATAGAGTAGAACGGTGCTTTTCCTTCCTGAGTCAATATTGACTCTGATATTTCCAGGGTGGTGTTGTTGGGCCATTGTATTGCACAGGAGACAAAATTCACCAAGCAAGATTCTCCTCTCTGCAATGATTTAGAGTCCAGTGCACGGACAACATGAAAATACAAAGACACAAAAGCTTTGAAATCACATACATAAACTGAAGCAATAAATAATCATGCAATATTTTTTATATTAAGCTAGGTTTACTTCTACAAGGAAGTTTTACATAGATTTAGTGAGAGGAAGTACTTGGGTGTACTGGAGGAAGAGTGAAAGTTAAAGCTAGGTGTGGCAGCATGCAAAAGAGATCAAAAGAAAGAAATACATGGAGCTGAAAAAGGCCAAATACCAAAAAAGCATAATTAAAATGAAGGCATATATAGAGTATTCTAAGGCCTATGTCAAACAGCAATTGGGAACAGGAGAAGAGAAATACAGTATTAGAAATGCAGGTCATGAAAGAGCTCTGAAACAAGCAGAGTACTTTTATCTGCAGGGGTAAGCAAAACCACAGCGAAGATAGTGCAGGATAGAGACCATGAGATCCCACCTTCCTGGCAATGTCCTAGAAGCTCCTTGCATTATTCAGTGCTTTCTAAAATTCTCTTTCAGAGAAGCCATGTTGCAGTTCTGGATTGGAACAGTGCCATTAAGCAGAATAAAATACTGCTGGTTTCTGAGCTGACATTACGAGAATATACATTATAGATCACAGCAACATGTTTGCTCTTTCCCTGAATGTCCTGAAATGTCTTTCCTGTGGTATCCCATGAGACTTTATGCTCCAAGGAGATATATTTTAACTTACCACCGTGACTCTCTCCATCACTGTTGAGATATTGGTAATAGTCATGGGGCTGTCTGTAGAGGTCTGACTCATAGGGTACCATATCTTCAGAGGGCTGCAAAGAGAAGAGGAATTTTTAGAGTTGTAAGATGATACAAATCCCTTCAAAATTATTCATACTTAGTGAAGGGGAGATGCCAACACATTTAATATTGCCTGGGGAAAGAAGGGGGAGGCTTCAAGTTCTTTTTGAATCAGCAGGAGTAAAATGCTTGACACTAAAAAGCAGCTTGCAAAAAATTAATGAATAATCTATCCCCTTAGACCCAGTCTGTGTGGCACAATTTGTCCCATGATATTACACAGGTTTTTGATATCCTACCCTCCAGTCTTCTCTAGGTACTGCTTAAAGAGTTGTCTTTGACATTATCCACAAGCCAAGATGTTATCACACCAGCACAGCAGGGAAACATTCTCTTTGGTAGTGACAGATATTTGTTACTCCTCATGTGCACAAAAGAGCAAGAAGAACCTTGTCTTGCCTAAGGATGATATTTTGAGTGGTTTTAGGAGGTCTTATGAAATGGTGGCAGTTTGTAGGAGGATAACGATCTTGATGGCAGGCATGAAAGCATTTTCTTTCTTAGTTTTTTTCCAAGATAAACTGTAAGTGTTTGCTGGTTCAGATCAGCTGCACAGGACTGTTAGGTATGCACAGACAAGACTTAAAAAGTGGGGCAGATATTGAATCATGACCTATTGGATGCTTAGCTGTAGAATTAAAGTCCTTCCTATCTTCTTAAAACAGGTGACATAGGGTAACTTTCCCACTTGTCTTCCTTCCCACTCCTAGTCCTCCAGTGTTAATACTCTTTAACATCTTGTTTCAATAACAGTGATCTGTTTATAATTAGTTGTGCACAATTCTGCTGCATCATTTGATGTTTGGTTTGTTGTTTTTTTTTTTTGAGAATGAAGATTCAGAGCAGGGAAATGTCCTTCACAGGACTTTGCTAAGCTTTTGTCCAGTTCAATCAGAACAAATTCTTATGGTGTTAACAGTAATGTAGAACCCAAAAGCCTTCTGCTTTGTGTTCTGAGAGGAAATTATTTCTTGTAGGTACTAATAGAAATATTCTTATTCCATTACTAACTTCAACATAACTGACTTCCAAAGAAAAGGACAAATATTTAAAACAATGCAATAACTTCAGTGATGGACTTATTTTTGCTGTTCACCTGTTTATATGTTCATATGTGATCTGTATGTCCCTTCCATAAATCTGTCTCATTGGAACACTGGCAAGCTTAGACTATGGTGACAGCATGTCAGAAATGCAGGCGAGCTTCTCTTTTTCTTCCTCCTCTAGACTTCTGGAGAACATGACACGTAAGGCAGCAGCTGCCATTAAAATCCAGATGGAGGTGGTAGATAAGCAGCTGGCAGGAGGAAAAGATTTTTCTTCTGGTGAATACTACATCAGAGTTACCACTGCTCATTAACTCTGCTGTTAAATTCTAGTTAACTCCTTCAGTTCATTCTGGTGGAATCTGGGGATTTAAAGATTGTCCTTTTCTAGGGCTGTGATTTCTATGATGGCATTGATGAAATCGCATCAAGAAAAGAGAGGCTTATTCTGAGGGGATTAAGATGCTCATCGGCATCAGATCCATGGACTATTCAAACTCTCAGGAGCAAATCCATTGCCTGGCTGTCTGCTCCCAATATCATCAGTGGTGGTGGTAATTGTTTTGGAAAACTCTTGAGAAAACAATAATCAATAATAAAGACAATATAAGGGCAAGACTAAGTAAAAGGTGTAAATCATCATTTAATTGTATGGATACCAGGGAAGGGACTCATCTTACTTCTGGTCTCCAGAGGACATTGGTGCAGTCTTCCTTTTCAAATCCATAAGATTCCAATAGACTTGCCCTTCATCTACACAAAAATT
Source organism: Forpus xanthops (assembly GCA_032466535.1). NCBI lineage: Eukaryota > Metazoa > Chordata > Aves > Psittaciformes > Psittacidae > Forpus > Forpus xanthops. The sequence continues at coordinate 9,828 of JASSUY010013701.1, forward strand.
TAATGGGAAGTATAACTTATTCCCCAAAGGTCAGAGGAGACAGCACAGCATAGATTCTCTCTGAGGCTTCTGGTATTTCTCTATTTATTTTCTTTGTGTTCTCTCTAACCGTGACTGGTTATATGCATTCACCCATTCCCATTCCTTAGACCAGTGGTGCACTTCCATCTCTGACAATAAGTATTTCAACTATGGTTTGCTTTCTTTAGGGTAGTTCTGAAGGGTATTTCTAATCTTTATTATCTATCCTTTCAAATTCATTCACCCCACTCTTCTATTTTCTTTCCATAAATATATGCTTCCTGATAAATCATGTCAACCTGAGGAATGTATGCACTTTTTAACTTTCATATCAGAATTGTTGTGTTTTGATAGCTCCAAGGAAAGCATTCATATTCTGAGAAAGGAGAGACCTCAACGTCCAAATTGAAAATGCACATCATACTATTTGGAAGAAATGGAGGTTAGAAAAGTTATATATAAATAATTTATTTTTAACTAAAATACTAGAATCTAAAATTATAAAATTTTTATGTCTAAATGCATCAAAACTTGTGTCTCTGATAAATATTCTGCCAAAAGTAAAAACTTTTTCATAGAAATTAGTGTTCTGTCAATCTAACCTTAATTTGCTATGCATAAAATCTCCACTGCTATGACAAAAACTCAGTACAGAAGTATAGCTTGGCAGGAAGGCCAAGCATCAGTCCAAAAGTAGATAAATAATGCATATTTAGGCATGGGAAAGAACATTTGACTTCTCCTAGTTGTGTTCTTCCTTTGTTGTTTATTCTCTAAGATACTCCAAATTCCCCCATTTAAGTCCAATATACTGTAACAGGCAATGGTTTCTCACAATTTGAGAGCTGAGAATGAAGTATTTCTGCCATTTAAAAGGTAGTTTTACAAGTTCAGAGGTGTATTAATGAGCAAAGCTAGAGGAAGGCGTGTTAAATAAAAAAAGTGATTCCCTTAATATTTACAGACCTGGCTGACTGCAGAGCGAGTTACAGGCACTCAGCATCTAAAAACCAGTCTGCTTTTACATAGATCACTGTGTTTTCCTAATATGCAGTTTTAAAAGTCTGGGACTTCAAAACTCATTGCTATACATTGTGGGAATTTTCTTCCTTGAATTTGTTTTCTGCTCAGTGACCCATGTGATAAAATATGTATGTGTATATGCTTGCTAACTCATGCAATCTGGACTAATCCATCCCCACAAAGGACTTGAACTGGCACCACTTACCATCTTGCTGCCTGAGCTACAAGGGTACAGTAACAAATGTGGGAAGATGTATATTAAATATATGAAATTTTAAGTATCATAAACTTAACCAGATGGTGGCCAAAGGAGATGGTACAGAATGTACTGCCTCTGATTTTCTCTATCCTATGGGAAGATAGGATATTTTCCTCTGTTCTTCAGAGAAACTATTGCCAAGAACCTGTTTTAATCTCTCTCTGGTTTTTTATTAAAAGCTTTTTCTCTAGTTTGAGAGAATAGGTTTCACCATGTGCAGCTGCTGCCTCTGGTACCAATCTTTACCCACTTGCCCCATCCTCCCCTGGAACCTCCCCACCCACACACCCATTTCATCATGTTACTAATAGCACTTCCATGACACTGAACTGTTTTGTTTCCCCTGACAAAAAGCAAAGAATGGCTTATGTTACAACTTAATATTTAACTGATGTCAATGGCCATTTGTTCTGTCAATTGTTTTCACGTAAGACAGTGACAGAAAGCTTTGTTATTCATAGCTGTGGTCTGAAGTTGATATCTCCTTTTGTGCATGCCATGACATACAGAACATTACCTAAAACCATATTCCAACCTCAAGCAAGAGGTCAACAAACAATACTTTTATCTGTCAGAGCCTTTAATAAATGGAGATTTACCACCATCTTCCTTCTTTGCATTGAAAATCAAGGGAAAAGCCACAAAACCACCTGGAGAAGGTTTGGCTGACATTGGTTAAGAGAGATATAGAGGACTTAACTGAATAGCAATTTGAAAATTCTTGTTATTCACCAAGACTTTGTCAGATGATTCCAGGTGATTGTAAATTCATTAAAGATCTTTTTTTGTTATCCTAGCGAAACTATTCACCATCATGTGATTCAGAATTACTAAACACAGTTTCCAGTGATGTTCTGCTGAGACAAGTTTGAAGGCCTGGATTAACCATGTTTCCTTGGAAAAAAAATACAGTATAACTATTTTAGAAAAGATGAGTAAATCTATTAACATAATCACCCATCGGGGCAGCCTCACTGGACCATGCTGGCAATGCGGTTACATGGAACAGAACCTTCCGTGAGGCATTTTTGTTCTCAAATGAATATACTTCTATTTGAAGCTATGATTTCTATGGGGGATTACTTAGGGATTCATATATAACCGAGGCCCTTTTTAGGCAAAGGTGTTTGACTTAATTATTTTTGGCCATGTAGCACAACTAGATTCTGTCATGCACTGAAAAACATGGCCCAGGCCTTTTCCATACAAAAATCCTAATCTTCAGAGAAAGATGTAATACTCCTAAGCAATTTAAACCAGCAGTGTTTTCCACATGGAGGGTAAGAGTTTCCTCACATAGTCAAGAGAAAGGCAGTTACTGAACCACCCTCAACTGAAAGAGGAGGGGCAGAGGAGGGAAGTATTGCTTCACAGAAACGGGCTTATGGCTCCCCTCTGAAAAAGTCCCAGGAGGCACAGGCATTTATAACAAAGTTGTGTGGGGCTGTAACTTGCAGGGCTTAAAGTGCACTTAAAACAGTTTTGAAAATGCAAGACACAAATGATTAATCATGGGACACTTCAATCACAGAAATAAAAACCAAATTGCCCTGTCAAGTGCTCCTGTAGGATGCAATTGTATTTTCACTGCCTTTTGTATCATTCATCTGAACAGAATCCAGGCAGAATATTAACTACAACACAAATTATGGGCCAGGCTGTGTTAAATTTTCAATCCATTTATTCCGTGTGAGCACTGGAATTCAATACTGAAAAAAAAAGAGTCCAGAAAACTTGGCTATGAATGAATGAGTAGAGAGAAAATTAACAATTATTTACATTTTTTTACATGGGGATGCTCGTTTCTGGGGTAGTTGAGGACAAGGTTTGGGTTTCTTTTAAAATTTATTTTAAGTCCAACATGTAACATACTGAGAAATGGCTGTGTAGTTTTTTCATTCTCTCAGTTTCTTTTCAGCTTTCTGTCCTGACGCGTTTACAGGAGAGTCATTGGGCAATTTGGTGTATTAAAGAAAATAAAAAGATTAAGGATTTTTAGGGTCTTACTTTGGATAGATGTGAGATTTCAGGGACGCTGATGATGAACTGCTAGAATAAAGGGTCTCCCCAGAAGAAGATATATTTTCAGTGAGCATGGATACCAAACATGAAAAGAACTCATGGAGCTATCTCTCTGGGTGGAAGGTAAGGGAACATGCCCTTAGCCTTAGCAAGGACATGTCTTTTTGTCCTTAGCAAAACAAAAAGAAGACTTGATACTAGTCTTGTTAAAAGGACTCTTGGATCTGCATTGTCTCTTTCTGTTTCCTGAACAGAGACAGCAATTACTGTAGGTCATGTACCACATAAAAAGCCAAGTAAAACACCTTATCTGACACCTCTTCAGCTTCTACAAACTTAATAAATTCTAGTTAGGCCTCTTTTAACCAGTTTCTCATTCAGGTTTGTCTCTGAAGAACAGGTTAGTGACTTTATGTGCTTCATAAACACTTTCCAACTCACCATACAATAAATTGCAGTGATGCAATAATGATTCAGAGTTAAAGAAAGGATAAGTATATGAGGATAGTCTCATAAGCACACAGAAAAGATTGTATCTTAGAGAGCACTTTGAAAGCCCTGTGGATTTTTAACTCTCATTCACCAGTGGGTTTTTCATTGCAAGTGACTTCAAGAGAATTCAGTTCAAGAGTAACTAAAGTTACAGACTTAGGCGCCATCACTGCAAAGAACACAGAGTCCTAAAATCTGCAATATGTAAAATCAGCATTCATCAACTCTTCTCTCATATTGGTAGATAGTTAAACACATAAACCGTGTCAGAGACTCCAGATTATTAAGAATTACAACCTAAAGAAAGACTCGGCCTTATATCACAAAGCCGGCACTAAAGGAAAAATGTACTGACTTGCTATGCGCATACTGTACAACAATAACACACTTTTAATCTGTGAAAACAAATGGAGATCAAAAATCAGATACAAGTTTTGGGAGGAAATGTCAATTTCCCATTCATTGCCTTGTTGTCACTAGGTTTATATATTGACCTAAGCCCAGCTTCCTGGCATTACACAGACCAAACCAGAGATATTCTCAAATAATAAACCTGGTCTCCTTTGCCTTTCACTGCTGATCTCAATGATCAATATTAGGAATAAACCTCATATACTCACAGGGGGAATGAGGGGAAATCCTTCCATTTTGCAAGCTTGCAACATTCAGCCAACTTCGGAGTGAATTTTTCTTAATTCAGCTTTCAAACATCCAGAAAAACTGACTTGGAGAAATCACATGAAACAAACAAAAAAGAAAGAGGAAAAAAAAAAAAATAAAGTGAGATCCTTGGACTCTGTGAAGTCCCTTTGCTGTGATGGATCTCGGGATAGGAGAAGCACCCTAACAAGTTCTTATTCTTTGCCCTAATAGTTTCTGAGGTGAACTTCCTGAGCTGTATGTGAAGTTCCTGATTTTATTAAATGTCTGTAGAAGAGAGATAGCCCGTGGGTCTATCAGGGGCTGTGACATCACAGCTTTTAGCCAGTTTGCATAAATCTCATTGCAGAGTTGCGGCGCTGTAACAGGAAGTCTGCCCTTAGCCATGGGCAGGTGCTTACTGTATAATCAGCAACACAGAGCCTGGGCCTGCTAGCAATAAATAAGCACATGGGTGCAGCGCCCTGGGAAAGACTCTGTGCTTCCCACTGTAGATGAACCAGAACGATGGGGCTGCTCTTTGTTTTAATAGAAGCACTGTAAAGACACAGTGCTGACAGCTTCTCTGAGGACAGGGCTGTGGCATAGACTTGCTTTGATAATAGTCCTGTGTTGGAACTGGGTGGCAATACTTAGCAGAAAGTTAAAAACCTGTATATAGTTTCAAATATACAGTCTCAGGTTTCCAAAGAATCCTGAAATCAAGCCTGTGAGACTTTCTTCATAAAGTTTGCAATAGAGCAAAACTATTTAGTGAAAGAAACTTAGTCCTTTCATTAGTTTTTTTGTGATTTCTCTTCTAGCTCATACAAGGAGAAAATGAATGGGGAAGCAGAGAATGTATTACATGTCCCATGCAATGACTTGCTATCTTCCAGATTCTGACTGCCTGTAACAGTAGAGAACAAGATTTGTAGAGTTGTATCTAAACAGTCAGGTGCTGAAATTTCTTGTAGCGATTTTGTGTTAGCTCTTCTCACATGGTGTTCTCCCCAAACTTTATCCCACTGTTTTCCTTCCATTTGGATGCACTGAACAAATGCCTTTTATACTGAGGTTCTGCAAGGGTAACTGGTCCTTAAGGCAGGATGTAGAGGATGGGGCATTGCTACAAAGGGAGAACATTCTCATTCTGCAAAATGCATTCTTGCTTCACAGTTAGTTATAATGCCCTGGAAAAAGCGAAGTTGCTTTGTCTGGTTTGTTCCCCTTCAATTTATGCCCATGTGCCACAGGTTCTGCTTTTGAAAGTAGTCTGTTTACCACTCACCTGGGTCTATGGGTGAGGGGGAATTTCAGCTACTACAGACTTCCTTGTACACTGGTAAAACCAGAGGCTGCTCACAAGTTCCTCTCATTCCTCACCTTAAAGGAACTCAACAAGCAAGCCATATTGGCAACGGGATAAGATTAAGAGCATAATGGGATCAACAACCAGCATCAGTTGATACAGAAGCATTTCGTTCTTATTTTATTTATACAACGAAATCTTGACTTTAACCTAGAAATAAGCAGGCTGCTAAACAGTCCGCTTCTGGTGGTTGAGATAGTTCTCAAAACTCCTCTTGGATACCAGCCTGGTGATGATCAGAACCACTTTGGGGGGAAGGAGAGAAGCAAAGTACAGTCCTGCTGATAAAATTCAGTGCAAACAGAGGACAAGGGAGTGAACAATAGCATACACAAATGTTAAAGTGCGTATTAGATAGGTGATAAAAGTAATTGTGGAAATTGTGTCTCTATTAAAAAGGCTATTCAGAACAAAGAAGATATGCTGTCTGATTCATTGTATTGAAAGATAGCTTGGGCAACTACTGGGAGTTTTAAAAGCATAGTGTTTTACACAGAGAAGCTTCTATTGAAGTGGAATGCAACTACATTTCATATGCTGGAGGATATTTCTGCACTGTCTCTTAGTACAGGAAATTACCTAATAAGGATAGATATATCACACTAGCCTTACTGCACTCAGGGAAGATTGCCACCATTATCAGCCATGTTTAACGTGGGAGCAATCATGAGTGCACCGTGGTTGTCAAGATGAAGAATGAAATTGGTTCTCTGTAGGATGAATTAGAATCAGAGAATGTACCAACAGAAAGTCCAGAAATTTAATAAGCTTCCTAAGAAGGAGAGTTATTTCTACAAATAGAAGTGCTAAAAGTGAAATAAAATGCTTGTTCACTTTATCATATTTGTATAGGAACATTGCTAGTAACAATGTTGCTAAAATTCAACATAGATTACTTTCTCACTGTTGTACGTAGGGTGGTCTACCCTATGTTTTTAATTACAGAATCTTCTTACTTCTAAAGGAAGGCTTACTAGAGACAATACTTCTGGCCCAGAACCTTGCAGTACCTTATTAGGTGACTTACATGCAGAAAATAGATGACGTTATCAAATGATTGTGTAGTAGAGATACGATTTCCAGAGGCATATATTTGAACTGCTACTCACAGAGTGTAATCTGACCTTCAGAAAGGCTTTTGAAGTAGGGTAGGGATATTTCTCCATTTTGGGAATTCGGAGAACTGGAGAAAAAACTGCTGAGTTGAAAGATTAAATTTCTGAATGATTATAGAATCGTAGAATCATAGAATAGTTAGCGTTGGAAAGGAGCTTAAGATCATCCAGTTCCAAGCCTCCTGCCATGGGCAGGGACACCTCCCACTAAACCATGTCACCCAAGGCTATGTCCAACCCGGCCTTGAACACAGCCAGGGATGGAACATTCACAACTTCTCTGGGAAACCCATTCCAGTGCCTCCACACCCTTACAGTAAAGAATTTCTTGCTCATATCCAATCTAAACTTCTCCTGTTTAAGTTTGAACCCTTTATCCCTTGTCCTCTCACTACAGTCCCTCATGAAGAGTCCCTCCCCAGCATCCCTATAGGCTCCCTTCAGATACCGGAAGGCTGCTATGAGGTCTCCACGCAGCCTTCTGTTCTCCAGGCTGAAGAGCCCCCCCAGCTTTCTCATCCTATCCTCATATAGGAGGTGCTCCAGTCCCCTGATCATCCTCGTGGCCTCCTCTGGATTTGTTCCAGCAGTTCCATGTCCTTTTTATGTTGAGGACACCAGAACTGCACACAATACTTCAACTGAGGTCTCATAACTAGAAGGAAGCGCTGCAGGAGGGCCAGGAGACCTCCTTGGATGGATAAGGACCTGCTGAGGAAAATTTGAAGAAAAAAGAGGTTTATAAAAAGAAGCAAGGACAGGCGGCCTGTGAAGAATACAGGGATGCTGTCCAGGAAGATAGGGACCAGGTTAGGAAAGCTAGGGCCCACTTAGGACTTAACTTGGCTAGGGATGTTAAGGATAACAGGAAGGGATTCTATAGGTACATTGCAAATAAAAGACAAGCTAGGGACAA
>JASSUY010013702.1:0-27333 GCA_032466535.1 Forpus xanthops
AAAAATCCAAAACACAGTGCTACACCAGCTACTGCTTAAAGAAAAATGACTGCTGCTGCTGAACCCATGACACACAGCAAGTGAGTAGTGTATCCCCTATCTCTTTGGGAGAGATTAACCTAGGATGTACAGGTTATTCATAAACACATATGTATTCTAAATAAATTTTCAATGACACTTCAGCAAATTTTAGGTAAAAGTTGAAGCTGTTCAGTCAAGAGCTGTTAAATTCCTTGCTCAAATCCAAATTAGTTTGGGCTCAAAGCGTAAGTCTGTTAAGTGCGGAAGAGGCCATGCTGTCAATACTAACAACGGCTTCAGCTGCTGCTGCTGCTCGGTTATGCCTGTTTCCAATAAATAATTTTCTCCATTATGGGTACTGCATGAGAGAGAGAGAATATTTAAAAGCTACACAGTAGAGAAAGGTGAAGCAGCAAACTTAGTTAAAACTAACCCTCATCTCAAATACACTGGATTCTTGACTAAGTTGGTATCATCCTAGCTAGTTTGGGAAGATACTACTCCTTGGTGACATTGAAATACTGGAGAAAGCAACAAATTCAGCTGGCTTCGTCACTGGTAAAAGCAGCTTCTGACAGTGGATTTGTAGTAAAGAGTTATCCTATCTGATATTTGCTTTATAAAAGTAAATACATTGTAGACAGTGTTTCCTATTCCGTAACAGCATGGGTTTCACTTATTCTGGAAAGTGCTCTCGTCACTGGAAAACTAATAAATATATGAGGATGTACTACTGGAAGATATGAATTTGCATCACTGCTTTTCTAGCTCTGTTCGGATATCCGGTAAGCTGCTTTTGGAAAATGATGGTGCTGAGCAGCTTTGTCCATTTACACTTTTACCCATTTGCATTAGGACAATGACTCAGATCAGGTCATGTTGCCAATGTGCTAAAATTATTTTCAGGCCATAATTGAACCTTGGACCTCCCAGCAAGGCTGTTAAGCTTCAGTAGGTATTCAGGTCGTCTGTAATGTGAAACCATTTATTGGACATTAAACCAGCCAACAAGCCCTTTTCTTTCCTAACAAGATGCCCCTTCCCTTGGGTATCACCATGTTCGCAGCTTTGCTGGTGATATCTATCATTTGAACTGCTCCCCTTGTCTTTGAATGTCTCCTGATGTGCTGTTATTTGACTAGTGTGGCTGGGTTATTGAAGAAGGAGGGGCAGAAAATCAGCAGTGCCATTTCTAGGTGAATGGCACTCCTTACAATGAGGCTGGTGATGTGCCAGAGAAAGATGGAGGAGGAGGACAAAGGGGAAAGTATGACAAAACAGTGACAACAAACTTAAAGTCAGTCAGCCCTACCTTTTTGTACCTCAGACCATACTGTCTCCCCCAGCATGTTTCTCTCTTCTTCATCAACCTCGTTTAACACCTAGGTGGCTACAGGGTAAATGGATCAGGAATCTGATCCCGTGGAAAGAAAACCCACCAAAAAAAGACAAATTCCCTGTCCAATCAGCCTGCTCATCCAATTCTGCGGCAGCTGCACAGCTACTAAGTCAGATGTAAAGGCAGCAAGGGATGTGCAGAGATCAGGGAAGGGGATGGAGCAGAGGACTGTGACTGTCTCACTTCCTGGTGGTACGTCATACCAAAGCGTAACATGCAAACCATATCCTTCATTTGTCTGAGCAAGATTCCCTGAATCCTTGCTGCTAGCAACGCCCGACGAAAAGCTCATTGAGGAATGCTGATACTGTCCCAGCAAACGCATATCCTGTGCCTTGTCAGTCACAGTGTGGCAAGGACTGGGAAGGATGTGACCAAACAGCTGTCAGCCAGCTGGCGATGTTACTCAAGGTCCTTCCATGTACATGTTAACAGCATGTCGAGATTTAAAATAAGCTACCCAAATGTGGCTGGTTTTGGTAAACTGCTATTAAAATAACCCTCTCTATCCATCTGTGGTTGTATCAGTCCTACAACTGGCTTGTTCCAGGAAAAAGTAATTTGCTCCATATGAACTCCCACAGGCACAAGCTATGCTCTCTTGTCAGTAAAGCAGCAGAGCAAGCGAAGTATTTCTGTCCTTGGGGAGTGCAAGCAGTGATGCTTCTGCCAGCTCCTCTCAACCTGAGGCAGGGAATATTTCCTATCTGCTGGCAGTCTGCTACCAGCTACAGCCGCATTTCGTTAGTGACATTTCATCCCCACTCCGCTGTTGTTTATGGCACTAAAACCTCATGCAAATCCTACAGCTGACAAGTTCTTTGCCTGTACTTTGTTCCCCTTTTATTTGTTTCTAGTGCCATCAATTCCCAGTACTCTGGTTCTCACCAGCACCACCTGTCCAAGCCCAACCTTTTCCCCAGGGCAGCTGCAGAGCTGATTCTGTACCAGCCAGTGCTTACTCAGACTAGCTGCTGCTGTCTTTGGATGTTATTTCCTGGCTTGACACCTTGTTAATGACTTCCATCATCATTAGTCACTTACTCCTTCCTAATGGAAAATATATTCAACATGGACTCCCCTCCAAGTCTGTACTGATTCTACTTGCTCATGTGCAAATACGGATGACTCTCCCATCCTAAGGCTGCCACTGAAACCTTCATTTGGTGGTGATTCACAGGGCTGAAGAAAGTGCTTGGCAGGTTTGATCCCCTTGCTCATGGCCTGCTGACCAGCCTTCTATAACATCCTGCTTTGACGATGCTGCCAGCCACGTGTCTGGCGTGATGGGAATGCTCTGTCCTCTCTAGGGAAGAAAGCCACTTCCCATGCTAAGGGAGCTACTCTTCTTTCCTAGTGCTCTTGTAATTATGCTAGACTGCTGGGCTGGAACTGTACTTGTGTTCTAAAAGTATATCACTATCTGCTGGAGTGGTGTTTCAGAGAGACTCACCTTACTCTAAGGTTTCTAGGTGCTACTTTTGGGAGCTAGAGCTATTACAACTGCATTAAATGCATACTCCTTGCTTTGCTGTTTTAGTTACACTGCATTAGCCTGGATCTTCTGGATACTCTAGACTGATAGAATTGCTCCGTGCAAAGCTGAGCATCTCTATTTAGTATTTATTAATATACCATTCTTCCTTTTCTGTATGTCACTTAACTAACCAGTAATTTGTTTTCCCCATCTTTGCTAGAGAGTGAGGCAGTAATGATTAACCTGCAGATGGATGTAAAGCCCCTTGCTTGGAAGACGCTAGAGAAGGACTGTAGTTATCCCCAGTTGCAGTGCTGGCAGTTAGATGTGCAATGCTGACATTTCACTGTAAACTCTTCACTCTGCAGAGGGCAGAAGCTCAGTGATGTACTGGGGTGATTTGACACCAGATCCAACACCTTGCTCAGACTCTTGACAGAGACCATAAAAAACAGACTTTGCTCAATCAGGCTTTACGTAATAATTATGCTGGGTTAAATATGACAGGAACGTTGCAGGGCAGGTGCATTAGCTGAGATGTGTAGTACGGCCTGTTGCTACTTGGTGCTCCTTCTGACACTAGACATTGTCATAATTTGTTGCCCCAATAATTGGTTTTCTCATGGGAGTGAAATTACTGAAAAATAGTAACTGTTTTATGGTGATCAGTAAAGCTGAATATGAAACCTATTTCTTCTGATTTCAGCCATTAAAAGGGAAGGCAGTTAGAAGCCACTTTCAGGAGGTTTCCTCAGAATTAGGAGCCTTGAGGAAAAAAATACAAAGAGATTTTCTAAAGTTCTTGTGCGCATAATGTAGGGAGCTTCTCTTTAAATTATAGTGTGTGAGTATGCCAAGAGACGTGACCTTTCAGTGTGCAAAGTCTGCTTGCTCCAGAGCGCAGTGGGTTTTATGCCATTGTGACTTTTGTTTCTATAAGGAAACCTGCGATAGGAGCAATGGTTTACAACTGTGTATGTGTTTCAGAGCACCACGCTTCATAAAAAATTGTGTACTCTTGTATTTTCTCTAAGCCAAACAACTTCACAACATTATGATGCAAGTGGAACATCTTAGACTGTAGGGAAGAAATACTTGGATGGAGGGTATGAAAAGGAGAAGGGATGTTGGCTAGAGGGGAGGGGCTGGTGCTCTTCAAACCTTTTCAGGCTTTTTATCTAAACACATCTTAAATATTGATTTTGAAGAAGATGATCTGTTTGTCTCCTAGGTATTAAATATTTAAATTCCACTTATCCCTTGTGGATAAGAACTTTCTAAGACATAATGTGAGGACCTGTCCTCAGTGACTTTGCCAGTCTCTGGAGAGTCTCTGTGGCTGAGTGAAGCTTAGTTTAGCTGGGAACTGTCCTAAAATCCAGTTTTCAAAGGAGATATGAAGGCTGATGCCATGTACTGTTCTCACACTTCTATTCACCTCTTTCCAAATTTGCCTGCTGGAAAACAATTGTTCCAGAGCTTAATTATAACAGTCCATGAACAGTTAGCAAATGTTAGTTGTAGGTAAATCAAGATGGCTATGTAGTGTATAGTTGCTTTAGTGCTAGCAAAAGACACATCCACTGTTTTTAACTTGGAAAGAGTTGTATGGATGCTGAGCTGCTTCCAGTTTCAGTTCCTCAAAATGATTGATTTTGACCTTATTTGTATGGGCCAAATCTTTAGAGACATCAGCTAGTTGTCAGAATTCCAGATGAAAATTCATGTTGGTATCTTTGTGTTAGGCTAACCCAACCTCTTCCCACAACCAGCTCTGTCAAGCGCCTTGATTTTGCTCTAAAAAGATGATGCCAAGAGGCTTTATTGGAAATAATCTGTGCATTTTCAACAGCTACCTATGTGTTCATACAGGCATTAGCCTCTTGAAATGAGTATGATCTCCATAGCATCGTAGAAATGCAAGCAGTGGGATCATTTAACTATAACTCCACCCTGCCCTCCATAAAGCTCTGTGACTAGATCCTAAGGTCATGGCTGATCATCTCTTCAGCTTTCAACTGTGACTAATTTACACTGTGTATTTATCTGGCATTTTCGTCTGAAAGGGCCACTGCTACTGAGTGAGCTGACCTCTCCTTTTGAAAATGGATGGGCTCTGCTTTGAAACCCACCAGCCTGTATGGAGGATGAACAGCAAACCCAAGATTTCAGTCAACTGATAGCACTGAAGGCAGCTGGAAGAGTCCTGGCCTACCTGGCAGCCCTTCCTCCCCTTGCTTAAGCTCCCGGTCCCGGCCCACAGTGGTATCGGGGAAAGTAAACAGCATGAACCAACTGTAGCCAAGTCTGGAGACAGCTCAACTTTGCAAACAGACGCATTCAGCCTGGGTGGATGCCAGGAAGGGCAGCCACACACGACAGATAATCTCTCTGACGCAGTATGGAGCCTGCTGAGAGTAGGGGAAGCCTCACATCTGCATATGCCACAGCTGCAACAGCCCTGGGACAGTGGGGATGGCCTCAGTCCTGGTTCAGTCCCATCAGCTCCAGGGGATCTCAGTGAAAAGGTTAATCTTGTCAAACTTTAAAAGCAATAGTTGAAACAAGAGGGTGCAGCAAAACTCCTCACCGCTCCCCTACAATGCACGCTATTTCATGCATTTTAGGGGAGCAGTGCCATGCTCCCTGCTATGCTCCTGTTATTTCAATTTCCCTTCAGTATCCACAGAGGCGAAGGAACACACCAGCTCAGTAAACAGCCTACTCCTGAGTGCCTTTTCCATATCAGACAGCTGATTTTCCAAGCCCTATAAATATTTTATTTGTACCACGTCCCTTGGAATCTCAAAGTCAGGCTCCCATCCAAGAAGCTACAGAGCGGCTCTCTGGTCTAAATCTGTAATGCAGAAATACAACTTATTCCATGAGATCCCAAGTGGGAAAACTGGCTGGGGAACATAAGTAATAATTTCTGTCAATTAGATTATCTTGAATGGAATATTTAATATATTTAATGGAACATTGCTTAATTGCTGTTCATGGGTACTTTGTAGTTGCTGGAAACTCTGATCTAAATGAAAGATTTAATGAAAGATTGCCAAAGGACTGTATTTTAAATTCCTACATAGGATAACAGTAGGACTACTTTCCCTGGGTCTCTGTGCTGGCCAGCCACTATTTTCCAGTTACAGTACTCAAGGTAATGCCAACTAGCACATCTACAGAACTGTCCAAGTCTAAGTGATGATGGTGTTCACCACAAATCCAAACACGGAGCCTCCTCAAAAATTCAGGCTGCTTTGCAGCTTGTGAGCTGATGGCCCTACACAACTGGTGCAGAAGCCCACAGTAGCCTTGCAGTAACCGTTGGTAATTGTGGTAGGACCCTGAGGGCACTAATGGCTGTAACTGCCCTGAGCCCCACCTGGACCTACATCCTCACCTGCTGCCCATCACTTGGGGCTCCATTTTAAGCTCAGCCTTGAGGAATGCTTATTTTTCCTGAGCTTTGGTGTAAGTACAATTTCATGTCCAGCTTTTTCTCTCCTGAATGGATAAAGGACCTATGTTGCAGGTAGGTCTGTCACCAGCCAGGTCTCTGGGGTGGTCTTCGGTTTGATGTAGTAGTTTTGCTGCCAGTCCCATACCTATTTGCTGCTGCTTCCTGACACTTTGTTGCTGGCAGTAGAGACAGCAGGTATTGCTGTGCATGTAGGCTGAGGGCAAGCCATTGCTAATGTTTTGCCATGCGAAGAAAGATGAATGTGGGTTGTTGGCCCATGATCTGGCCAGTTTTTCCCTCTTGAATCCCAGTAAGTTAAATTGGAAAAGAAAAACGAAATTTATGAAGATCCTAAAACTGCTTCTAAAGGTCATTTTTCTGCTCCATGCAAGCTGCCAAATTATGAAGTCTCATCCAAGAAACCCTTCCACACACATATACATGTGCCTATAAAGCCTTAAACCGTCATTAGTGTACCCTTCTCCAAATGGAGATCTGGAATTTCAAGTGGAAATGCAGAATTTATTTATAGTTTTAGTACATTTTTCAGCCACAATACATAAATACGTGGAGCAAAAGCACTGCCCTGCTGTTTGTTTACTGAGCAGCATTGCTTTCCCATTTGACTGAAGTGGTGAGTCAGCATCGCTGCTGAGCAGAGGTCCTCTCCAGCCTTTGGGCCAGGGCAGTTGCTGAGGGTCAGCTGCTTTGGAGTTGTATTTTAGGAGATTACTTTGTATTGCCTTTTTGATAGCGTGGAGGACTCTCCTTCAGATTGTCCTATGCTGTAGTGCAGCACAAGCCCTTAAAAAATGGAAGCTGTTGCGAGATCCAGACAGTTAAAACCTGTAACCTAGTTTCCTGAAATCATGAGTTTGGCTTAGAAAATAATATCTTATTTTATTTTTAATGCCTGCATATTCTTTGCATTAAGTTCTGCTTTGAGGAATTACTAAGGATGCTCCAGTTGTGATTTCAAGTTTTTCTTAAGTATAAAGCTGAGAAGTGTATATATTGTGACACGAAAGCAGGGGAATAGCTTGCCTCTAGTGGCGCAGAAGAGCACCCAATATTAAGCCTGTGGTTTAAAAACAGTGATACGTAGTTAGTTTAAAGTTCTGGATTTGTTGGTGTTTCTCAGCAATTCTAGATCCTTGGACTGTAAGTGCTAACATTAGTCATGTTAGCAGTGCATGAACTGGTGCTGACCTTCTCAGGACCAGCCTAGTCTTGCTGTGCAGGTAAGCTGTACAAGTGCAATTGGGGCACTTTCCTACCCACTGCTCTCCAGAGATGTCCACTTCTCACTGTTCCTCAGCTTTTTACAGCTGGTCTTTTTGCTAAAAATGCTAAGATTTTTACAGACTTCTTCAGGACCCATGATCCTTTGCAGCTATGGTTCCTGGAATGTGGTTACCTGTTAGGATTCCTTATCCTTATTTTCCCTGGGTGGCTGTCAGTAGCAGTATGAAGCAGTTTTATAACCTGATGGAAGCTTAAAAAACTAAGGACCGTGCTCTGGCCAGCTGCTAGGCAGCACCCCCACCTTGGCATGTGGAACCTCAGCTCTGCTGCCTCCACTTTGCTGTTTGCAGACCATTTTTCTCCCACCACAGCAGCATGCTTTCCTGTGTGGAGCCTGGTGGGACTGGGGTAGGAGGGTGAACTGTTTGGCCAGGCTGCAGAGGAATGAGCAATTTATTTGTTGCCATTGGATACTGATACCAGAGTACCAATTCTAACTGCAGCTGTAAGGCTGCCCAGAATATGGAACCAGCATCTCTTAGAGCAGTCAGTGATTTTGTAGTACTCCAGGAAATGTTCATAACAATCTGTTGGGTTGCAGCACTCCTAATGTACCTGTAGTGCCCTTTTTTCTGGTGAAGCTTAATCCTTGTAGTTGGGAAAGCAGGGTTCTCATAAAAAATGGAGAAAGCAACAACTGGAAGGAGTGTTGTGTGTGCAGATCTGTTGTATTTTACTAAAAACAGATTTTTTTTTTTATTACTTTTGCTGTTGATCCACATAAATTTACTGCAAAGCTTAGCCTTGAAACTAGGGCTCTCATGCTATAGACACACCATGCCAGGGACTCGGCGTGGCTTGGTTTGCTACCCTGGCGTGTGCTCTGTGGAAGCTCTGGAGCTGCCTCCACAACCTTCCTAAAGACCCATGTTCATGAATCAGATCTAAAAATATACCATAACATCCCTCAGGCAGTGATGCCCTGCCTAACGGCCCCACCTAATTTCCCCTCTGAACTACATACTGTGCTGTAAGTAGTTCGGGCACCTGCTGAAACTAGAAATACTTCTTTCCCTGAAACCAGACACCAGCAGTGGTTAATTACCACATCCCAAATTGGCACAGATTAATGCAGCTTCACTGAAGCCAATAGAGTTTCATGGTATTATTCCTGTCCTGGCTCTGAGTCATTAATAGGTATAGTTCTGGCTATTTTTATGCTTTTCAAATTGTTTCATTAGATTAGAAAAGCAATTATCAGCCCAAATCCATTTTTCCTGGTTAGGGAAATTAAAGTAGAGAAAAAAACACCTTTCTCCATTGCAGTAAATCATTGGGCTGTTTCTTGCACTTGTTTTTATGTGGGCTTAATTGACCAGCAAACTTAGCTATAGGAGAGCTAGCTTTCACAGCCCCAGAAATGGGGCTGTAGCAGGGTGGGAGCTGTACCATATTTGTTTCTTTCCATATATAGAGACAGTATAATAGGTATACCTATCTATATGTATGCATATTGCTATATAACCTGCAGTATGTATGTATAAATGAATGTAATAATTGCTTTTGAACAAGCTTTGTTATGTATAATTGAAGTGGAAAACATTGTAGTTAGGATTTTCTTGATGCTTGCAGAGGTGGATATACGTGAACTGGGCAATTAAAGCTGTGGCCTGAGGGTTGGAGTCAAAATAGCTGGACCTAGCACCTAAACATACCTAGAACTCTGAAAAAAAATCACAAAACAAATTGGGAACTGCTTCTGATGTACAGCTATTGGATGTTGTCACTTAAAAAAACTGACATGGAATAATGATAAGTAACTTTCCCTCCTAAGTGAGCACTTTTAATGGAAGTGAAATGCTTTCATTGTAGCCTGTATTGTACCACTACTGACACTGCACAGGTTTTAAAGCCTGATACTAAAGCCTCCTTCAGCAATTTCTGAAGAAGAGATCTTGAACAGGATCAATTGTGCTACTGGTGCCTGCAATGCTGAGCAATGATACTGTTGTCTTCTGGCTAATATGTTGTCATGGGTAGCCACACATGTGCCTTGCACTGCCCTCAAGATGGGTTTCATGGGAACATGTTTGAGAATGTGATATACCTCCCCTGTTCAGATTTTGAGCACTGAAATTTTTTATTCTGTTAAAATACAAGCAAAACACCTGCTAGTAGATTAGGGAGTAATTGCTTTAGAATAAGCCCTATGAAGATCACACCCAGGACCCACAGTCCCTCTATTCTAGAGCTCATTGACAGCGTATATTTGCACGTGTAAAACAAGTTAAATGACAGAAGAAACTTTATATCAAAATAGTTTAATAAAAACAATAAGAGACTTCACTGAAGCTTGCTGTCCTCAAGACAGAATTATGACATTATTGCAGCATTCAACACAATCATAATTCACATATAATACTCTACAGGTCCTGTTCGCCTTGGCCATGTTCTGCTCTCACTACAGCCTTGTGCAGCCCCGCTGACACAACCCAGCCCTGCATATTTGAATTGCAGAACCTGTTCCTCTGGGAACAGAGTTAAATCCCTTCCTCACTGCACAGTGCTGTTACTGTCTGGAAGTTGCACAGAAACCAAACATATCTCTTAGCAGCTAGAGGCAGTTTACAGAACCAGCGCGAACAAACCAAGTGACTGGCAACAGCAATACTGGTTGATGTTTAGGAGAAACAAGTATGCAACCCATTACTCAAGTTCCCAGTGCTGCCAGCAGCTTCTGTTCACAAGAACGAGGCTCTGTTCTGACCTGCTGCATCGCCACCTCAGCCATGACAGAATGACTTTTATATTATACAGATTGGTCTAATGCATGCTTTCACTTCAGCACTTGCAGAGAAGCCCATTGCCAACAGCGGGCTGGGAGGCTTCTTCATCACCACTGAACGCACTCCAACAGCATCACTCTTTGCCATGAGCTTTGCACCATAGTCAGTATTTGTCCTTGCATTGTGGCAAACAGACTGAGCACTTGGTATCTCAGACTTTCAGATCAGGGTGCTGCCATGAGCTGTGGCTTGCTTTCTCATGAGCTGAGAGGCTTCCTTTTTCCTCTTCTCCATCACTCATGTTCCCTGGGCTGTTCTGGTGATGTGGGTCTTCTTGCACAGCTCCTGATAGAATTCAGATTCCAAAAACCGTGGGTATGAGTTATTCTCCATTAAGCTGTAAACTCTCTTCTGTGCTGCACTGAAGCAGGTGTGTGTGGCTTCTTGAATATTCTGTGCAATCATGTTCTTGGTTTGGAAGTCTATATTTATCTGAAATAAAAAGATTGTTTACATCTGAGAACTGAAGAAAGTATAAAACACCATAAAATTTTTTTAAGAGGTAAATGCAAGATGCTATTGCTACAGGGTCAATTTAATCAAGTTTAAAGAAAATAGTTCTTTTATGCAGAACTGATATATCAATTGTGATATATTATCTTTCAGTGTGAAACTGAAGTATGTTGCAGGCATTACATGCAGCTGTTGACTTTTCATAATTAAGATGGAAACCCTACAAAATACTGTTCATGCTGTTTTCCAGCTTGGTGAAAAGGCAGTTAGGGAGACACTTATATCCAGACACAAATATTAATGTTGAGGTATGTATGATGCAATCTGGCATCTGTATCTTAGAGTTCAGAGAAACAAAGCAAGGCTGTAAGAACTCGCAGAACAGGGCACTTATGTTTAAGTTTCCCGTACCTCTTTGGGAGCTTCCTTTTCAATGAAGTCATTGTAGATTTTTTTTGCTTTTGATGTCAGCTTCTGGGGTGACTTTGTTTTCTTGAAGTCCTCACAAGCCAACCAGAACTCAATATTCTCTTCACAGAACTCAGACTTCAGAAAAGCTCGGAAAGCAGCAAGGCCATCTAGGGAAAGGAAAACAAAACCAAACCACATTAACTATTTCAGGAATCTTGAATTTATCCACTGGTCACATCTGTTCCTACAGAACTTTCTGCAGTACTTTTGGTCTGGTTCTTTCAGCTGTATCACAGCAATAAAAAAAATTCCACATATACACATGGAAACAAGCTGACACTCTAACAGCTTGGCAGGTTTCACTCCAGTCATTTAGGTAAACCAAAAGAATGAAACCCATTTCTAGCTGCAATTTTGTGATGGCTGCATATATATACAAAAAACCTCCTCTCTCCATATGGGAACTCTGATGTTAACCTTTACACTGGAGTAAATATTTATGACTGTGCTATAAACCTCTAGAATATATCTTTTTTTTTTTTTGCAATGCAAAGGATGACTCAAGTTCAAAGAGCAAATGCTAATTCATTTTAGTCTTTTTGCTTTGCTGTTGAGTGCATTTCCTTGTAGGATTACAGTAAAACCCTTAGATCACTGAAATTCTGTTGCAGAAGCTTTCCCAAGTAATTTGAATGCATTTGACTTGGTTAAGGCGTGAGCCCAGTGAACAAATGCCCTTTTCATACTTGGCAAAGCCAATTTCACAGGTATGATTTTAATTTCAAGGCTTACAGAAAAGAAAAATCCACTACAGTGAAGTATTCTTGATGTTTTTAATATTATTTTACAGGGTTTTTTTAAAGTGTACTGCTATAATTTTAGCTTTAAACTGACTACAGCATTTAACTTTCAAGACCAGAATCAAGTCTAGTTCCATTAAAAAAACATAATGAGAAAGCAAACTCTTAACAGACATGCAAACTGAACTGCCCCTTTGCTCTTGAATGTCACTTTTTGAAGGCAAACTTACATTTGTTAGCAAGAAGTTCATCAAAAGCTTCTGACCATAGCTGGGCTTCTTCAGGAGAAGGTCTGCATAAAGAGATTGAGAATATTAGACTTCATTGCTCAAGTTTTATTTCTGTAGAACACAGGATTTAAAAAAAAACCTTTTCCAGCAACTTACCTGAAGTAGGTACGGTGTTTCCCCACTTTCTTGGACTTGATTTTAGTAGAATTGGAAGAGTTCTGCAAGAAGTAGCTCAGTCTTGTTTTCCAATCTTTAATACTGGAAAAACCAAGAAAAGATTACTGTTAAACACAACTCAAAAACCTTTAGGCACCCACCCCTTTTACTGACAAAGGCTGCAGAACTTCTCCCGATAGGACTTTGCCAGCCCTAACTAGAGTCACCCAGAGCACCTGAGGACAAGTAAGTGACCTTCCCCTCACTTAAAACAACAGACGGGTCCTCTAGCCCGTGACCCGTGTCAGTCAAGGCACAGCTGCAGGTGCCAGAGACCCACAAGCTGCTCTGCTGTCACGCTTCCCACCAGCTTCGGTCTCGATCCCGCAGCTGGAAGCGGCTCCCTGGAGGAGCCCCCGGGGCCCGGAACAGAGGACTCACTCACATCGTTCTCTTCATTCTGCCCTTCTCCGCGTCCTCCCCCTCGCTGCTGCGGCGGCGGCTCCCCCGCTCCATCCGCCCGCTGTCGTGCTGCAACGCCAGAAACAACGCACCCGACATCGCCGCGCCTCAGCAACACATCGCCGACAACGACCGCCTTTATAGCCCTGCCGGCGGGAGGGAGGGAGGGAAGGAAGGAGGGGCCGCTCCGCCTCGCACGGCCCCGCGGCAGCCCCGACAAGCTGAGGGGAGGGAGAGGCTGTGCGGGCCATTCGGCACTGTCAACCCCGCGGGCGAGAGTGGGTGTTTGTTCCCATGTGCCAATATGGGAAAGGTTTGCCTTTCCCCAAGGAATACGTCCATTTTTTTTCCCCCGTTGTTATCCTCTTTTCTTTAATTTTTAGCCTTTTTATTTTTACCTTTTTTTCTCTCTTCTCCTCCCTCTCCCTCCATTTTTTTTTCCTCTTTTTCTTTCCTTTCCCTTCTCCATTTGCCCTTGCTAGTGCCTTCTTGGAAATTTTTAGCCTGCTGCAATGACAGCCCCCGGGAAGGGCGCTCATCCCTGGTGCACTGGCACCGGGGTGCCTGTCCTTTCTGTTCTGTCAATCAGAAATGTGCCCTGCACTACTGCAGTTTTTTCTTTATGTTTTAAAAGAAATCTCAGCCAGTACATGAAACAGGATAAGGAAGGACTTAGCCCTGTATCTTCACAAAATAAAGTAACCATAAATCTGAGTATATGGTATTTTTGGTGTCCACATCCCCACTAACCCCAGCTATTTTTTGCTGTAATAAGCTGTCTGCGCATGTGTTTTATGTCTGTATAGTGTTGCCACCTAGCAGTGAATTGTGTAAATTACTCCTAGTACATGAAGCTGAAATTGCAATGACTTACTCGTTTTTGGCTTGTTGAAAAGGCCATGTGGTCTTTCTCAGCACCGTCCAGCTGAAGGGCATCATATCCAAAGAATCTGGATTTAGGAATCATGTGATTTTCTCTTTAACCTACCCTGCTTTTCTGCTCTTTTCTGTGCATTTGTCTGCCTCTCCACAGGACTTTGCAGCATGTATTTTCCTTCCATAAAAAGCAGTGTTCAGAGAGGCTCATTCCCCAAATACTGGCTGACTTCAGCATAATAATGAAGCATCAAATGTCCAATCCTTTTAGGTAATCACCATAATATTACAACCTCCCTACTTACCAAATACACACAAAACTGTGTAAAGGCATACAATTTTAGATGAGATGTATAGACAAAATTAATGGCGTGATTTATGAAAGCACTCAGATGCTCTTCAGTGCTGCCTAATACAAGTCCTTTGCAGTATACGCTGATGATCTGATAGGAAAATAAAGTTCCATCCTCCAAACTTTACCAGATCACTCTAAATGAGTTTGCAACAGGTAGGTCTTAGTCTTATATATGGTATATGCATTTTTAAATGGGAAATTTTTACAAGGGTCTTACCATGGAAGGGAGGAAATGTGGAAATACTAACAAGAGGTAAGGTTCTAGGGCTGTAAAAGCATCAGTTCCAGAACCTTTATGGGGGAAACTTGCCAAAGAGTCGGCCAGGGCAGGTGGTGCCTATGTGACAGGTAGAGCTGGGCTGACTTGCTTCCAGGCACTTCCATCATCACTCACATTGAGTGCCAGGGTCAGCCAAGCTGTGCAGCTGCAAATGATTTGGGCAGGATCTTGCCAGGAGCTGCTGAGCTGCCTGTAACACGGCCAAGGATGGGAACACTCTGCACGTGCAAAATTCACAGCACGCAGCCACCAGGTTTGAGGGGGAGGGAAGAGACCAGGCTGCCTTGACTTGCAATAACAGATTGAAACTCAGCCTGGGCCTTACCCGAAGTTGAGCTTGTGTGAAGGACCAAATGCTCTCCAGAAGAACAGCACGTCCTTACCTTCCACCTGGCCTGTAGGAGGTTTCTACATTTTTTTTTATGCTGCTTTCAAGTTTCTTTCACTAGACTGTTAAAGTTGACTCTGGGGGAATGTACCCAAAAATGGTAGGAATTGGGAAACTTCAAAGTCTTATAAGCTACAGCAGGGTTTCTTTAAGTATTTATATTCTAGGGTCTTACCCATAGCACACGAGATATCCTGCTGGTGTTTGAAACCTGACGGAATGTTTTCTTGATGGTTTTGGAGGAGGCTTGCAAAGGCAGAGATGGGATATTCCCAGCAGCAGCCAGGCTGTAAAGTTGGCAGTAGTCAGCATACAGAAAATTGAAGCATTAATCATGTATTTGTCCAATACTTTTTTCTTAAACTTTTTAATTGCTTCTTTCAGATACCCATAAAAATGGAAGTGCCAATTAAGGGAAGGAGTTATAACATTTGTAATATGTTAAACAGTGGAAAAAGTAGCATTCCAGGTAAAAAAGGTGAGGTAAAAGTGGGCTTGTGAGGTTAGATGGCCTTATAAATCATACTCAAGGTAATATATGGTTTATAAACTATTTAGGTTAATACTGAGTTTGATTGGCTGCATTAAGATAGATTTTTAGTTTTCATTTTTATTATGCTGCTAAGCATGGATATCACTATCTTTTCAGTAAAAGAGAAACTTTACAAAACACTTTCTCTCTTCATCATGCTGTGCAGTGTGTTTTCTGGCTAAGCTACTACCCTTTGCCAGGTTGTCAATTGCACATCTGCACTATAAAAGATATATTCCGTTTATGTTTAAAAAGCAAGGAAAAGTATCAGCCCTCAATGTCACCAGTGTGCTGTCCAATGACTCATCAGACAGGGATAGCAGCGGGATGCTTCTGGGAGGGGCCCATTGGCCCCTTAAGCCCATCTTCTCAGGAGCTGTGCATGCGCTGCCCTGGCTGGTCAGCTGCACCACTGGGCACTGCGTGCAGCAGCATTTGGACTCGACGAGCAGTTTAAGATACACCAAACTGAAGGATTACTTTTTTTTTTTACCAGTTTCTAGTTTTTCAGAGCAAGTATGGCAAAATGGTTCAGTTTGTTAGCTCACCTTCCTGAAGATGGATCTTGTTTCGCACGAGCAGTGCCACACAATGGCTTGAGAAAGTAAGATTTGACACCGTGTCCTAAATGCTCTCTTGCAGCATTATTTTGAACATTTCAGGAAAATTAGATATTACTGCTTTCTGGAAAAGCTCTGGAATGCAATTACAGTGCACGACCAGTGTGTTAGCATATCACAGTGCATAATGCTGCTGAAAAATAGGCGTCCTCAAATCCTGATGGCTCTCATCAGGAGTGGGGTGTGCGACTCAAACTGGCACACAGACCAGCACTCCAGATTTGTCTGTGTGTATGTCAACTTCTGCTCCTTAAAAACAGTGAAGCTCTTGGTAGCTGACGACAAATACAAACACAGTGTCACGTCTTTTCCTTTACGTGCTTCTTAAAGCTTCAGTCTATTTCTGTAACGGTAATCTCATTGTCCAGGAGAAAGGCCAATGGAAAGTACTGGGCCGGGGGGGCTATAGCTCAAACTTTGCCATAGAAGTTGGTGAGAATTTTGCTATTGCCAGCAGTGAAATCTGATGTCAGACATTTAGTGACACAAGTTTTCACCTGGAGAACATGCTTCTTTTGGTAGAGGCTTTCTTGAGAATGTTCTGTTCTTTTTCTGCTTATATGATTTCTACAAGCATCAGTGATGGCTGGATGTACAGAGAACAGTAACATATGCAATAAACATCCAGAGATGGAAGGTGAGGTTTTTTCCATCTCAGTTACATTATATGTTGCAAGAGCTATACTGATCTTTTCCAAGTCCCAAGTGAGTAGTTGTTCTCACTGCATCTCACTTAAATCTGTGTCTGCATTTTCTGAAATGTTAGTCTTTGTTTCTTCCTTTTATAGAGAAGGCTTGGATGATACAAAAGAGCATTATGAAAGCTGGTCCAGAGACTTTATAGCTGAGTTCCATAAAACCAAGAGAGGGCAATATGCTTTTGCATGGTGATTCAAACCTTTCATTAGAGTTATTTGAAGAATACTGTATTGAACCCTTGGTGTCTTTTCACTGGCTGAAAAATCATTCAAAAGAAAGGATAAGTTATTGAGGTCTCTTTGTTTTGTAGTACAAATTACACATGTCAACTTTCCTGTATTTTTACAATGTTCTTTTTTAATTCATGGTTATATAGCCCTCATATTGTATCTATGAGATGGCTCACGTAAGCATCATAACAGGAGATCAGCAAAGAACACCACCATACTGCTTAAAATAGCATTGTCTGAGTCTCTGTTCTCACTTCTACTTTAGACTGCGTTTTCTCTAAGGCACAGAGGACTGATAGGTATTTGTACAAAAGAGTGCAGAGGTGCTCTGCTATGGGTGGAAGCTATTTGCTTCTGCACTGTGCATTGTTAAGTAATAGGAGTCATGCATGGTTTCTATGGCAGGGCACTATTTTCTATAGGGATGTTATGATTGCCACTCTGAGATCTTTTGTGTGAGTGAAGATGTTTATTCAAACCCTCAGTCTGATTCTAATTCTGTTCATTGCATTCTGCTTTCCTAGTCCCTTTTACAATTTCAGTGGTATGTACTGTGTGTGGGTGTTGGATTTTGGTGGTTGTGGGTTTGTTTTTTCTTGCATTGGTCTTGGGTTTTTTTTTTTAATTGCTTAATGCTTGTTGAGGTCAAGCTGTTGCATTCTCTGACTTCCATCCTGCAGGATCTGCCTAACAGGCTGTTATGCTTCCCCAGTACTATTTTCCAGTCATAAAGCTGAAAAGATGCAAACTGTAAGAAGCCATTTCTGGATATAAATTTAGCACTACTGTGGATTAACACTAAGACTGGACCAATTAAATGTTTAGTCTTTCCTAAATAGAAAATAAAATATATCTCATTACAGATGGATCTTGTTTCATGTAAGAGCAAAATCCTCTGAGTAATGTATAAATGAGATGGAGCTCTCTGAGAACTCATCATTCCCAGCCTTCAGCCACCTTCTTTTATATAAACACTCACATTGGTTTATAAAAGTTCTAAAAATAGAGCTGAGATTTATTAAAGAGTGCATAAACTGGGACTACATGTATACTTGCAGTGTTGCTGTTATGTAGATGCTTACGTCTGTCATAGTAACACTGTAAAAAGAATACGAATTCAGACATTGAGCAGCTGGTAGTGATTCCATTTCTACCCACAGACATTTGGAAATGTTAGCTTTTAAAGGGGAGATCATTGATAATGGCAGGCTGGAGCTGGAACAGTGGGTTCCCTGAGGACCCTGGGATGTCTGTCCTGTTCATGTAAGATCTGCTTTGTCCCTTCTGCAAAGACAAGCTGAAAGGAGACCCGTTAATACAGTCTGCATTTTAAAGGACAGGACATTCTCATATTCCTTACATCTTTTGTCAATACAGAAAGCAAACAGCTTAGCAAGAAGCAATGTGTTTTTAACAATGAAATTTTCTTAGCAGATACAAGCTGGGTTACATCACCTCGGGTAAAGAGATCTGGTTAATCTTGTGTAAGCTTAACTAAGTGATGCAGAACACTGGTTCCGTGCTCTGTTCAATTTGCAGTTTAGTTTGTTTCCCTCCCCAAAGGCTCTATTTTTTTAAACAGGTATACAGAGGGACATTAAGAAATCAAATATATTTGTTAAATCTGGATGTGAGCACCTTCTTTATCATACTATCTGCATGTAATAGTCAACATATGGTCCTTTTGATGACTGTTTAATCCATGTTAATGAAATGCTCTGTAAATGCCCAAATGATATTAGTCAGATATTGATCTGGAAAGTCTCTGTGGCTTACAGAATCAATCCCTTTTACAACTCCTACAGGTGAATGCTGTCAGGAGCACAACAGTGAGAAAGCTGAAGGTTAGAGAGGAGTGTAATATATTTTTACACATCTAAAAAGTTAAAAATTTTGAAAAGAATAATTTCCTTTGTAATGGAGGTAAAATGTCAGTCTTTCCTATTTCATGACAGGTAGAAAAGTTGAAGCTTGGAACAACCTGATCTTCATTCTGGGTGGAACTTAATTTAGGTTTAATTAGACTTAGTGGAAAATTAAAACTCTAGTAAAATATCAAATTTGTCAGTGGATATTTTTTTTTCTTTTTCCATTTTCTTAAAACCTTTTTTTTTCGCTTTCAGTGTAGTTTTTTCTGTGAAAAGTAGAAAAGTAATGAATGCCTTGCAGCTCTAGTAAAGGATGCTTGGTAATGGAGAGGAAAGAAAACATTCTTTGAGCAAATCCTCTCAGGTCAGAGGACAACTCATCTAAGTAAGGGCAGCCTTATGCCTTTTCTACTTGACAGATTGACAAAAACTATTACAAAGTTGTAAAGTTAAGCTCTCTGGAGTTAGAAAAGGCCAGAATGAATACATCTTGTGGACTATTAGTAGTCCCGCATTTATCCAGTGGCACCCTGGTCTACTCCCAGAGTGAAGACTGGGAGAGAAATGAAGAATAAGATGATGCTTGTCTGGCTTCATCAAACTGTGGAAATTCCCTCCTGTCTGGTTAAAGAGTACACCAAAGAGGTTTTCACTGTAGCCAGGATGGGATGGCTGGTGCAGACTGTCTTGCAGGTTGCCTGGGAGAGACACATAGCCAAAAAACTTGACGGATTAGTCATTCCCCTAATGCAAAGTGTTGCAAAATAATGTCTCAGTCCTCTGAGTGCATCAGTTGTAGGCAAATGCATTGTTCCCTTAGAACATTTTTCTCATCACCTATTAATTCAGCATTGAAGCAGATCTTCAGAGCAAAGCAATTCATAGTTGACTTTGGCTGAGTCATTTCATGTGGAATAATGGTCCAAACTTCTGAATTATGTGGATAGAATAATAATGTCACTTCTTGTATTTAAGTGTAAGTTAAACAGGTAAAACTCCACAGAAATATGCAGAGATATGCTCAGCTGTTATTCCAGTGTTATGCAGAGCCGTTAATTTCACAGCAGACAACAGAGACAGATAATTTTGCATTTAAGAAAAATTTGGGGCATGTTTACAGTGCTAGGAAATGACATTGTAGGACTGAACATTAGCATGGGTTGTACTTAGAGTTTTAAAAGGCTCCTTGTAACTCATTATGTTTTTTTTTTAAGCTTTATTTTAAGTAGATGGTAACTGGTTCCACACTGTGTCACAGCCTTTAGTTAGAAGCTGTGATAAGACCTCTACATTAATGTACTCAGTGTTTTTCTGGATACAAGAAGATGCTCTACTAACATTGCTTGAAGCATAGAGAAAAGACAGCAAGAAACTTTAATTAACAAAAGAATCAACAATAGTTTAAAATTTCTACACTGACCATAAGTACTAGAATGTACTAAATAGATAATTTAAAATTGAAAAAAAGGAAGTCTTCCCAGTTCTCAGAGGATGGTATAATCTGAACAGAGGTGCTGAAAAGGACAGTTGATTATACCTGTGAACAGTCTCATATTTGTAAGTTTGGTAAAGATCTAGCAAGGCTGCCAAGCTGTACAGCCACCTAACCATATTGGTCAGCTCATTTGAAATCTCAGAATACACCATAAATCCTGATCTTTACTATCTTCAAGCTGGGATGAAAGGCAGTAATAAAGTCCAGGAAAGAGAGTGACTTTCCAGCATATATCTAGAGGAAAAGGAAGGCAGAATTAGAACATATCTCCCCAGCTGTCTGAGTGTGATTGCTTTCCTCAGGTGCAGCATCACAAATCAACATTTCTCTCCTGGCTTGTAGCTTCTTTTCAAAGACAAACAGCTACTGCAGATGGGATAAACGCTCTGTGCTTTTAGCTGTGATTTTACCTTTTCCTTTCAGCAAGCTTTCCTTAATTTCAAACTCTTTTAAACATTGAGCCAACTGTGTGGCACTTTCTAAACCTTCACTTCAAAAGAGGATCCTTCAATACTTTTTCTAATACATGTTGCTCTGAGATGTGGCATGTGAGCTGCAGTTAAAGTTGTGGAATGGTGAACTTATTCTACAGCTAACATAAATCTGGTGTTCTGTCCACTAGTGCTATGTATCATCATCATCATCATCATCATCAAGTAAATTTGTGCCAGATTTTGAGGGTGATGTAAGATGTATTTGAAATCAGAGCTGTAACATCTCAACTGCTTTTAAATGTTTCAAAATATGGGAGGAAAAAAAAAAAGTGTAGATGTGCAGAAAATGCTGTTTAAATTGAATATTAACTTTGTTATCAATGTGTTTAATAAGTAACTTCTTTCTTATGTTACTGTCATTAATGACTGATGTTGACCTAGTGTTAGGCACTCATTTCTCAGTAACAAAAGGTTATTTTGTTACAACCCAAAACAACTGGTCTACTTCTGTTTTCTTTGCCAGTTTGCATTTGCATTTATAATGGCATTACTAGTCAGCTCATTTTCCCTTCTGAGGGATTTTAGTTTCTGCTAAAATTACACCTGAGAAATCAACAGCTTTTTATTAAACTTCCCCATTTTTTTTACTCCCTTATTGAGGGACATTTAGTAATATTTGGTTTAGCTTGCCTTTCCTCTTTAAGTTTCTTGGCTGAAGAATCAGCATGTGTGACGTTATTATAGCGAATCTTTTCTGACCTGGAGAAACTAGGTAGGGAGTCTGCTTGAATAGGTGTAGTCAGACCTGCAGTGGGTCTGCCTGTAGTTTGGGCTGGCTGTATTGGCAGTGGAGCTGGGTTACCATTATGGTTGGTGTATTGAAATGAAGTATTTTTCAGGTGGAGCAGAGCCTCATGGAGACGTGCAGTGTGGCTTTCTTGCTAGCCCAGTTGGCAGTGCAGGCAAAGTGACTGTAAATCTGGCTGGACTCCCTCTGAGTAAAGCAGCCTTTAGAAGTGAACGGATTGTTCCCTGTTCCGTATCAGACTTCATTTTGCCTGACATGATCGAAAACCTACGTATTCACTCTTTGCAAATGTGTATTTATGCTCTGAAAGACTGGAGATTTTATCAAGGGGTGAGAAACTAGCATTTGCCATTCTGCGTCTGTGCTGATCACTATTTATCTGCTCCTGAAACAACATTCAAGATGAGATCACTTTGTGTGAAACAGCACAGTGCCAATCTCCCACGTAGCTCTGTTGATTTACACTAGCTGATGTCTTGGCCCATAACCATGCTCACTCCAAATCTCCCTCTAGTTGCAGCTAGGTCTCACCCCTGTGCAGTCTGAGACATCCTCAGGCTGACCAGCAGGGACTCCAGCCCTGACTGCAATGGTAGGAGCTCACTTTAGACCCACTCTCATTTCCAGATGTGTGTGCTGGGGCCACACACTTATTGCTTTTCTTCAGTAGAAAAACCTGTCTGTGACTCCTTCCTTACAGTATGTGAAATCTCAGATTTAGCAAGGCCTTTAAACTGATTCTGGCAGTCAGGAAGTAACCCCCTGAATAATAAGACTGAAGGTTTCTTTTTCTTTATATTCTTATTTTTGTTATTTTCATATTTTCTCTCTATTCTGAGAACTGTATGTTCAGCGCTGCTGCGATTGTGATTCGTTTTTCCTTTTTTCAAATGTCCAGAGAGACAACAATACTGGTCCAGTGTGTCAAGCTTTTAAAAGCAGCAGGTCATTTAGAGTTGCCAGGTTTAAGAGCATGTTCTTTTATAAATATTTACCCAAAGAATAAAGCAACAAGAAGCTGGGAATGTTTTTTCTGATCTGATCAGGTGGTACTATGTAGTAGATTTACAGCAATTTTCCAGCTCTGTGAGCTCTCCTACGTAAGGAAGCTGCCAATGAGCAGCTCCTAGTTTTCCCTTGTGCCAGCAGATACACTGAAAAGGGAAAGTATGAAGTACTCTGAAAATTTCTGCATGTCTCTATTCAATGTCCTTACCTGATCATAGCTGACATTTATCCTCACCTTCTTTCCTCTGTATAAGCTGTGTGTAGCTGAAAGCCTGATCAAAGGACTGAATCAGTAAGATTAAATAGGAATTGAGTCTTGAATGCATTAACAAATTATAAATGATTTAGCAAGAGCATAAAAAGTAGATAAGACAACTATAAATATGTTTTGCTTTGCAGACTTTGAGTTAAAAGACCTCTGGCTGGAACCAAGCCTCTCCTGGAGGATATAGAGGAGAGTTTGGTCAGATTTGTTTTCAGAAATCTAGGAGAAACTGTTACCTGAAAAGCATCCAGTTATTTTTACAGTAGCAGAGGATTTTTTTGATTTTGCAATCTCAAAAGTTTCTGTATCAACCTTTATTTTGTCCTGCTGTTAGTCATTACCTTCATAGACAGCAATGGTTAACTGTGACTTAGAAGCAAGAATCATTACAATGTGTTGTATCTGAGAAATGTAGTGAAGTTTTAAAACCAGATAGAACAGTGCAGAAGAAAATCCAAATGGAAGACTACACTTGTTGTGAAGAGGACGTGATGAAAACTTTAAATCAGTTTAGTTGTTACCACAAGATTTTTAAATCATGGGCATCTGGGTACTAAATCAAACAGCCGCATTGTCTTTTGCATAAATAGGCTACCAGGAGTAGCAGTTACTTTCTGCCCTTTGTCTCATATCTTTGTCATCAATTAGCAAGAGGAACTTCTTTTCCTTTGTGACACATATAATCTGTGAATATTTTCAGCCACCAACATAATGGGTTGAGCTTCTTGCTTAATCCAGTTGCTGATTATAATAGATATATTTTTTTAGATGAACTTTGAGAAGCAAGCTCGGATGAATGTGAAATTATCCTCATCTATAGCCAAGCTCAATTTACACTGGAATGCTCTCAGGGTATGACAGTAGCATTTTGTGCTTTTTTGGAATTTAGGATAATTTTAGAGTGAGTTATTGAGAACTCCAATGATTATTTTTTTTTTTTTCTGCAACCATTTTGAGGTGAGATAATTTTTAGATAGGGACATCCATTTGAGTTGTTTACTTTGCCAAGGTCACTCTTAGCTCAGTCATTACCAGGTTGTTTTTTCATCAGCTCCTGGATATGTTGAGCTTTTTTTCTGCCAGTTCCTTAGTTACTAAAAACCAATTTTCATAACCACACAAGACATAATCCATTTTCTAGGCACACATTCTGTGAAACACCAGAACATTGCTTTTGTTCCTCTCATCTTTTTCCATCTTTCCTAATCAGATTTTAGTCAGTAGTTAAACATGGATGCTAGCAAGAAAAGTCACAATTACTGAAGATGTAAGACAAAAACATTACTAAGCAATTACTGTCTGATGCTTAATTGTTGCCTTTTTTGGAATATCATGTTCAGAGCCATTTGGAAAATGTAGTGATGGTGAACGTTCCATGTTGTTTCTTGTTGGATGGGGCCTTATGGCACATGAGTTAGTTCTTGTTAGAAAGAGGGTGGGATGTTTGTGGATAATATGTCTGTAAATTGGTACTAAAAGACAAGTTTTTTTAGGCTTGTTTAGCAAAAACAAGGAGATAGTACAAATAAGGGAAATGACAGTTATTAAAGGGGTAAAACTTCAACTAGGGGGTCGCTTGATAAAAGAAGTAGGAGACCAGTTATAGCAGAATAGAAGCAAGCATGTCTTTAATCCACCACTGAAGACAGACTACTGGGCAAGATGAGGCATTGCTCTGTCCTAATGTGGCAGTTTTTGCATCTTTATCAGTTTTATTTATTGCTCAGACCGCCATGCAACTAAGATTTTAAGCATTTACTGCTGAAAAGCCTACAACAAGGACATAGTATTTGCGCAAGACTTTGCTAGACTTAGGCCCTACACTTTATTTGGTTAAATGGTACCATGAACATTTACACAGCTATATAAATAATCCCATCCAGTTAGTGCTGTAAACTGAGCCAATGTAGAGATTTTAAGTGCCAAGGACTTAGAACATCTCTTTCTAATTTTATCCTGGCTCAAAGTATGTTTAGAAGATGAGGTACAGATAAAATAAGATAAGGAAAATTATTTAGTGCTTTGTCACTTGTCAAGAAGTTTATCAGTTAAAAATAAAAGAGGTGAGAAAAATAAGTTAATCTTTTACAAGAAACAAGTCCATATTTAATGGCTGGATTAGGAGCTTGTGCTTAATAAGCAGCAAAAGATGATTCCAAACAGTCCACACTGGCTGTTGACAGACATCCTGTTTTTGGCAGTTTGTGCGTACTTCACAGAGAGGTGCTGCATGCAGAGGTAGCAAATCTCCAGGCTTTGTCTTAGCTGTAGCTAATTAGCTGGAAGATGGGTAGAAAAACATGAATGACTAAAATGAGTCATTGCTGTTTGGAGATGCTCCAGCTGACTGGGTTTCTGGTAGAAAATGCTGATTCTTCTAAATGAAAACTTTTTGCTGTAATATGTAGTCTCAATGAGACTCTCATTTGTGCTATATCCAGACTGTTCTCCCACATTGCCAGGCTCTTTGCCAGTCAGCTAGGAAGGTGGTATAGAGCTGAGTTCTTTGCTTCTTCATCTGCTGGATTTGCAGTGCCTCCAGGCTGGTCTTGACACCCGTCTCATTTTGCTCTGCCACCTTAAGGACATGCAGGGAGGGGTCCTGCTTGTTCTCACAGCCCTGTCAGCTGTTGGCTGTCCAAGTCTACCATTCCAGATGAATTTTTTTTCATAGGCTTGAAATATTTTACAGGTTGGATGTAAAGTCTCCCTGGCGACTCCATTAATATACAAAGACCCTAATGGCAAGAGGAACCCTTAGAGAAAATACAACAGATGCATTTTTTCTTCTGCAAGAAAAAGTTCAGTATACTCCTGGTTATTGATTTTTAAATCGGGGGTATCTTCAATGCTTTCCTGAATTCTTTCCAGCTGACACGAGGCTATTCCTCCCCTTAGCAGTGAAATAACATCTAATGGTATATGCTAAATTTCACCTTATTTTGTTTATCAAATTGGATTTGTGGTATGAAGGATGCGAGAGGTTCATATGCAAAAAAAAAAATTATTAGTGGGTTTTCATAGCTTATGGCATACATAAAATCTAATGGTGCATGTTACTTTTAGGGAGACAGGCAGAAAAGGGTAGGGGAAAAGTCTCAGTAGCCATCTGATAAGAGGAAAAACCACTGCCACAGCACCTCAGGTTAGAAGTCTCCACAGCTGCGAGTGGGAAGTAGGCTACAGCATTGCAAGTGTAGGCTTTTAGGGTAACAGGTGGTAAGACACCTTGTAACAGACTGCTGATTTTTCTCTTTGCAAGCAGCTGGAGGTCTGTTCATCTCTTTTAATATCCCATTTGTTGACAAGCTGTCCTTTAAAAACTCATAGGATTGTTCCTGCCTTAAGTCATGACATAAGTTTTGAATACAAACTACAGTTTGGTAGTTCCTCTAGTCAAAAGTATCATTCTTGGTCAGGAAACAGTTCTTTATTTGAGTTATAACATTTGTAACCCTTTTTTGGCTTCAAGGTGTATAGATTCTTCAGCACAGAGATTTACTTTGTGCCTGGCAATTTATATCTTTGTGTCATGGATTATGAGATTTTGCAACATACAAGGCAATAAAAATGTTCAGCTTGGCAAGTCATATTTCAGGAAGGAATGTCAGCCATGGATTTGTCCTTCCTGGAAGTTGAGGCAAGATATTACCTGAAGAAGAAACAGAAATCACTAGTGTTTTTTTATCACGGCATAAGGACCAGCTTACTCTAGTGGTGGGAAGTTTGTATTCATCTTTGTCTTTCCTATACGAAAACTACTGTACTAATAAGGAAGGAAGGAAGAAGAAAAATGGAGCAATTGCTGGGCAATTAATTCTTTCAAAAGGGAAAAAAATATGTTTACAGACCAATGTTTATGTTAGGGGATGGAACAATCATTAGTGACTTTAAACATGAGCCATTTCAGTCTACATAACTCCCAGATGTTCCCGCTGGCAGAGGCTGGCTGTCCCTCAGCCCTACTACTTGTGCATCCTTAAAAGGGATATGGAGTGATGTAGTTTCACATGAGAGCTAAGCAGATCAAATGGTGATTTGCTTCTTTAAGGAGTGGTCTTATTGTTCATCAGTGTCCTGGGTCTAGCCCTCATATAACCTCTGAGTGCAATTCTGTTGGCCATTCCAGTGCAGAACTAATGCTTTTGCTTCTACTGCTCAATGACTGTATCTGACAAGAAAGAAGTAAGGGGAAGAGTGTGGTGAGTGGCTATGGCAGGCCTGTGGATTCCTTGACTGAAGGCATGAAGTTAGAACTCAGTCTCGAAAATGTTAAAGTGTATCCTTGAGAAATGAGGTACCGAAGGCATACAAGTGGGAAAAAAGAAGATATCCAAGTGGGGAAGTAGAAAGCATTCAAATGGGAGAGTAAAGAGAGTCTGGAGGAGTGGGTCAGGTAAGGAGAACAACTAGCAACAAAGGAAGAACTTGACGAATGTCATGGGTTTAGCAGCAGCAGTCATTTTTCTTTAAGCAGTAGCTGGTGTAGCACTGTGTTTTGGATTTTCAGCT
>JASSUY010013703.1:0-12121 GCA_032466535.1 Forpus xanthops
AGCTGTGGCTGCCCCATCCCTGCAGTGTTCAAGGCCAGGTTGGACACAGGGGCTTGGAGCAAGCTGCTCTAGTGGAAAATGTCCCTGCCCATGGCAGGGGTTTGGAACTGGATGAGCTTTAAGGTCCTTCCCAACCCAAACCATTCTATGACTCTGATTCTATGAAGTTGATGCAGACCTTTGGTAGTGCCTTATATAGAAAAATGCTTTCCGTGGCCCATATTTGCGTTATTCTGTTTATTTGCTGACAGTAGAATTCTACATTAAGATATTTCTTGCGGGATAAAAAACCTGAGTCTTTCCTGCAGGGCAGCTAGAATATTTTACAGTGCAATGTGTCAGAACACAGGAGCAACAAATTGTAATGTGTGCAAAGCACATCTACCTCTCACATTCAGTTAGAGATTTGTTTCTCAGATCATATTTTTAAAGATAGTTTGGCAAAGCTTAGCACAACACCCTCAAAATCATGATGTTCTATTGGATGGAAGAAGTGAACCCAGCTTAAAGCACCACAAGCCTTACAGCTGATACTTCTACTGCAGTATAAACCTTGAGCTACAGTTAATACTTATCCACCCCGATTTGTGTGTTGTCTTATTTTACAGAGATCTCAACAAGACTCTGTTAGATGACAGCATGGATAA
This sequence comes from Forpus xanthops, assembly GCA_032466535.1. NCBI lineage: Eukaryota > Metazoa > Chordata > Aves > Psittaciformes > Psittacidae > Forpus > Forpus xanthops. Next base: position 648 of record JASSUY010013703.1, read on the forward strand.
CTAAATTAATTAAAACAGTTTAAGTTACTGCTTTCTGTTAGGCATTGTTTCCAATTTTGAACTTACATTTGGTTATTTTCCTTTGCAGCTTATGTCCAGAGCCTTTCACAGTTGAGAAGAGACATCTTATTTATATGAAAACCCTAGATTAAAAGGTAAATTATAAACTCTTTATTTCTTGTTCTTGTAGTTAAATGAAAGAGCCTTTCTATATACTTTTCTGGTGAACAGCACACTCTATGTGCTTTACACTACCAAGAAAATACACATTTGAGAGACTTTGGGAAAAACAACTTTCAGTGTACCAAGACATATTAAAAGAGCTCACTAGTGATGAGTTTTAGGTTTTTCTCTAGTTCTGACATGCAACTCTGACAGTAGTGTGCCTGCAGTTCCTGCAGCAACATGATCCATGTGAGATCCACGAAAGCAGAAAATGAGCAGGAGCCTGAAAATCCCCAAGAGCCTGATAAATGGCATTTTCTAGCATAGAAATCAGAAATGGAAAGATAAAAAACAAAGAAAATCTGAGTGAGGTTAAGTCAGTTTGAATTTCAGGCTTTCAAGTGCCTCATATGTGAGCTTGCTTCTTCCTTGGACAAATGTAGTTTGATTTGAATCCTGCACACCTTCTGTTTCCTGACTTCCATTCTTCATTCTTGGATTCCTCATTCTTTTCCAGTGATCTCTGAAAGAGACAACTTTACCTCTAGCCTTTCAAAATCTGACTCAAATGGCAGCTATAATTGTGATGAGAGTGCACAGAAAATGAACATAAATACATCTAACTGTGTAATAAGAATAAACACCTTGTTAATTTGGTTAATTGCAGGATTGAGGACCAAACATCTGGATACATTTTATCTCAGGAGCTAGGAAACTCTTCTCAGGATTGTACCAGGACACATCCCCACTATGTCCTGCACTTCAAGTGTTTGACATTGCTGCAACAAAGATTGCTGATCTTGCTAAATGCAGAGCACTGTGCTCAGGGCTGGTGGAGTCTCAAACTGAAGAACTTACATAATGCTTTGATCAAGTCAGACTTTAACTTGCTGTCATTGCAGTGAAAGATTAGCAGAGGAACCTATTGCATCATCTGCCTCCTGTCATTCCCTTAGGATGACATGTGCCAAGTTCCTGAACTTCCCCATTCAGGACTTTAAACAAGCCATAGATTTTGTAGAATACCAGATAATTGAGAAAATTACAGGCTTTTTTGGATACATGTTAGGACAAAAGAATTGCTTTGAATTCCATTGCTTTAAAACAATTTCTTTCATAGAATCATAGAATGGTTTGGGTTGAAAAGGACCTTAAGATCATCTAGTTCCAACCCCCTGCCATGGGCAGGAACACCTCACAGTAGACTATGTCACCCAAGATAATAATTGTTGTCAAAAATCACACAACTTATCAGAAGGATGGAGAACATATGCCAAAAGGAAGTAAGATCCTGAGAAAGCAGAAAGATCTTGACAGAAATGACCTACTCTTAAACTGTCATATGGTGTTCCTTAACAGGGATACACAAACTAGTAAAGCATTTAATCCACTCTTTGCTGTCTGCAGCTCACTGACCATTTCTCCAAACTAATGCTCTTCTGAGGCAGTTCCAGTGAAGTGCAGCATTTCTTGGATTCAGCAATACCTGGGACTTCCACTGTAATTTAGTAGGAGCAACTGAATGATAAGAAAAGTGGTCAGGCTAATGGCCACCTACAAGCACTAAACAAGAGGTGTCTGCACAGGTACTGGGTATTGGGTCATTGGCATAGAATTGACCTAACCTGAGAGGACAAGGTACAACTCAGCTGACTAATTCATCACATCAGGGTCTTAAAGATCTACAGATACAAAACCTGATATCTTTTAAGGTTCCCCTTTTGCAATGTTGACGTATCTCTATATATTCTCCTTTAAAAAAGATAATTGAATGTTTAATCTAGAATCATAGAATCCTGGAATGGTTTGGCTTGGAAGGGACCTTAAAGCTCATCCAGTTCCAAGTGCCTGCCACAGGCAGGGACACCTTCCACTAGAGCAGGTTGCTCCAAGCACTGTCCAACTTGGCCTTTAATGCTTCTTTCTTTAAAAAACAGCAGTAACTTCCATGATCAAAGCTACTGTGCCAAACCAGCATGTGTAGGAAGAAATAAGATCTTTTATCTTGTACATAGATCTGGTATCTTTGAAAGTATTTTTGGTATGTCAGAGGCTGCTCGGTGGAAAAGCATGAATCTGGGATACTTCTGACATCCCTCTGCAGTGTTGCAACATGCCTCAGCCCCATTTTTAATTACATTTTTTATGTGGCATTATAAAGAATGTAGAAAATGAGGCAGTCGTCTTGAGAAAGAAGCTTGTTTAGGAACTCTTTAGTGTTTGAAGGGGAAAATCTAAGAGAAATTGAGTTTAATACTTTGTGAAGCAAAGGTAGTGTTACTACAGGCTACATGAATCACAGGAGCCACAAAACAGCTCCTGTGAGTAAAACAGCAAAGATGGTAACAGAGAGGCTAAAGCAAACCTGTAGCATGCAGCTTGTAGACTACCTGCACACATCATTATCTTCACAGAGACTTTTACTGAGCACACTGCCAGCAACAGGGCCCAGACCATGAGTTTCCTATGTCAAGAAAGTGCTTTTCAAGGTGACTTCAGCTGAGCCTGGAGTCGTACTAGAAAAAATAGATGTGGTGAGGTCTAGTGATGCAAGAACCCCACTATCAATTGTTCCTGAGGAGAATCTCACCCACCAAATATTTTTCTAGACGTCTGGTCTGCCCATGAGCTGTAAAACTGCTGGAGATCAGACTTTGATCTCATTCCTAACTGATGTATGGGACCAACTCCATCATTCCTGAGTCACCTGACCACTTAGTGGGCTAATGAGGCATTTAATAGGTCAGCTGTTGTATTTTGTGAGGCTTGTGATGAGCACACGGGTACCTTGACTTTCATCACTGCTCTGAACATGGTATAGAAGTGGCAGATTGCCAGAGATGGTGTTTATGAAATGAAGTGAACAACACAGAGGGTCTAACTGCTGGCCTGAGTATACCATGACCAAGTTTGCACATACCTGTTGTGATAAGTGTCACAGAAAATGAGAAAGGATTAGTTAGCTATATGTTTAAAGTGGGCTCAACCTGCTTTGTGCATATCCTACAGAGAAACTGCTGGCTGGAATCCAGCCCACAGTAAATGAGTTTGAAATGTTTGATATGTTTCCTATGGCAGATCTTCCCAGTCAGCACCTTCTGCAGTAAGAGCAAGGAGCTTATTTAGTAGAGAGAGCTACCTAGGGCCCATGAGGCAGGTGATAAAGAGAACAGCCACAGCAAACCTCCATGTTCACATCCCTTGCGCATCAGCCATTCCACACAGGACAGCAGCATGTTTGTAGGTAAGGATGGACAAAAGGACATTTGCCAGAAGACATCTCTATGCACCTCTCAACATAAATACAGCCTGTGCTGCCATCAGGAGGTGGGACTTGTATGTTCCACAGCAACAACATAAATCAATGGTCATGTCTCTTAGGAAGCAACTGTTCTGCCACAGGAAGAACAGCAGAAGGCTCACTCTCTGCTCCTTGTCTTGGGTCTTCCTGGGCTCTCTCAACATGGTCCTAGTTGAACTCAGTGAGGAGAAATACACAGATGGATTCTATCCTCAGCTCAGGAACCTGTATGCAGGTAGCACATGGTTTACTACAGATGGTTTTGCAAATAATAATGATAAGAGAGACAGTAAGAGAAAGAGACAGATTGTTAGGAAGGAAACAGTTTAATTCTCCAGTCATGTGTTACACAACAAATCATACTGGTTTTCTTCATGAAAAATCACTGACATTTCAATAAATGTATTTTATCTGTCATTTCTCAGTATTTAGCTGCTCAGTCTATTCTTCAGACTTTGCAAACCCAACTGTATGAGTTATTTGGGGTCTTTTTCTCAAGTACAGATCTGAAAGTCTGGTTAAATTGAGGTTTCTGACATTGTTAGATGTGATGTTATGGTGTTCCCCCATGCACTTCTTTCATCAGCAGGAATGAAGTTCATTTCCACAGTTCTTTTGTGGTTCTCAGACCACTAATGTTGCCTGTGTAGAGAAAAGGTATGAAAAAAGAATTAAATATTTTGTGCAGAGATGAACACTATGAGTCAAGAGCTTTCCCTTCCTGCAGCTGAAACACAGCACATGTTTCTTGCTGTCCTATGATGCCCCAAGTACATGCCATTGCTGGAGGTGAGATTTCAGGCCTAGTGCCCCAGCTGCTATGTTATGGAATGGAAATCATAGAATCATAGAATAGTTAGGGTTGGAAAGGACCTTAAGATCATCTAGTTCCAGCCCCCTGCCATGGGCAGGGACACCTCCCACTAAACCATGCCACCCAAGGCTCTCTTCAACCTGGCCTTGAACACTGCCAGCGTTGGAGCATTCACAGCATCCCTGGGCAGCCCATTCCAGTGCCTCACCACCCGCACAGTAAAGAATTTCTTCCTCAGATCCAATCTAAACTTCCCCTGTTTCAGTTTGAACCCGTTTCCCCTTGTCCTGTCAGTACAGTCCCTAATGAAGAGACCCTCCCCAGCATCCCTATAGGCCCCCTTCACATATTGGAAGGCTGCTCTGAGGTCTTCACGCAGCCTTCTCTTCTCCAGGCTGAACAGCCCCAACTCTCTCATCCTGTCTTCATAGAGGAGGTGCTCCAGTCCCCTGATCATCCTCGTGGCCCTCCTCTGGACTTGTTCCAAGGAAGGTGCCTAAGCAAAGCTTTACTCAAATGTTAGCTGTTTTGGGCAGTCTGAAACCCAGCAGTTGGTGCCTGTTCACTGCAGACACTGCTATTATGGATGTTACAGTGCTATGAGGGAGGCAACTGACTTTCCTGTTCTCTCTGGAGCAATTCTCTTTGAATTCAAAACTCTTAATAAAAGATGCAGTTTTGTTTCTTTTTATACATGGAACTTACTTAAGATTCCCTCTAACATCTCTATTCAGCTGTGAGGAAAGTCAATTTTTGTCTATGCCTGTAACTGTTACACAAATCTGTGCTCAAAATTGTTACAGATAATGGATACTCAGTGGGGCATTCCCAAAAGTGTTACCAGTATGAATGGCATCATCTGGACAATGCAGTGTTTAACAGCAATTGCCACTTCCAGGGCTGCTTTGAATTGCTGCTGCAGTAAATGGCCATTCAGCACATCTCCAGCTAGAAGCTGAAGTGCTCACCCACCCAAGCTCCACAAAGCAGGGAGGCTTGGAAGCAATTAGCCAGAAAAGCTTTGGTGGACTGGGATCAGTGCTGTGCAGCATCCTTCCAACACTGTGCAGAGTTGTGAGTCATGCAAAATGGGAGCTATGACTGGTACCTTGTTTGGAATGAACCCTACAATGTCTTTGTAAATCTGTGCTATAGAAGTGACCTAATGGAGTGGTGGGAAAAAAAGGGCTGGCATTTTCTGCATGGGAATCAAGTATTCCCATTTCCTGTAAAGCTGATGTAGTTGGGCCAAAGGCAAAATTGCTTGTGAACCAGAGAGCCTTGAGATGTTTATGAACAGCAAAACTACAGCCTCAGAGTGAAGAAATTCCTAATATCTATTCTCTACCCTCTGTCTGTTAAAAGCCATTCCCCCTCATCCTGTCATATGACAAATGGCTTGGCACAGGTCTGTTTTTTTCCACCAGAGATTAGACATTAGGCAGAAGCTCTTCCCTGGGAGGGTGCTGAGGTGCTGGCACAGGGTGCCCAGAGAAGCTGTGGCTGCCCCATCCCTGGCAGTGTTCAAGGCCAGGTTGGACACAGGGGCTTGGAGCAAGCTGCTGTAGTGGAAGGCGTCCCTGCCCATGGCAGGGGTTGGAGCTGGATGAGCTTTAAGGTCCTTCCCAACCTAAATAATTCTTTGATTCTACAACTCCATGATTACAGGCAGCCAGCAAGGGACAGCAGGTTGTTGACTGCGCTGCATCCTGATGGTGCAGACACCAGGACTGCCCATTCTACAGCAGCTCTGACAGTACAGAGTGGTTGTAACAACTCCACCTTTTATAACCCTAACTTCAACCGAATTAGAGTTTATAAGTTACTGTAATTAACCTGTAAGCAAATACATTCATACAGTACTTATGACTTCCCAATCCATGACCTGAGGCGACTTTACCTTTGCAAACAGTGAAGAAGAAACTAATACCTGCCCTGTGGCATGGAAAGCCAAATGCAGGCCATTCCCGTTCCCCAAGGCTGGCCTTCTGGGTTCCGCACCTCTGCTCCCAGCAAGCTGGAAGTCAGGATGGTGATTTCAGGAAGAGAGGGGTGTCCCATGAAGCCCTCCCCACAGCCAGGGCACCCGCAGTCATGGACACAGGGCACTGTCAGTATCTGCACCCAGCAGCCCACGAAGCAAATACTGCTTCATCCCAGTACAATTAAAACCAATTAAGCACAGAATAATTTAACCCCCCTTTTTATTTAGACAAACACAAGAGCCAGATAGGATTTATGAGCTCAGTTTTTTGGTTGGAAAACCAATATGTGCTTTAAAGCATTACAACAGACCAAGAAGATCCAGTCTTGAACAGCGTGTTGCAATAATGTGAAGAACTGCATGAGACAGACTTCTTTAAACCAATTACTCCCTATCCACTCAGGGACAAATAACCCCCAGATAGAATTCCTTCTCATCCCACTGCTTGGAACGATGAAGATGAAATGTGATTTTCCCTTCTAACAACCACTCCAAACAGCAAAAGAAGAAAAAGCCTGTGTTTCTCTGTTACGGAAAATAGGTCTCGGCATGCTGGAACCTCTGTGTTTCACTTATTTTCTACCCCAAATGCCCTATTTTTAAAAGAATGAATAATGCAATCGTGTTCTCTGAGTTATGGTTTCTTTCCTGCCTCATTTGACACTAGTGTTGTGTTAGTACAAGAACAACTGTTCTCTGCAAAAAGAGTGATCTTCAGACATTTCATCCAAAACCTTTCAAGTCACTGAGAATGAGCTGAAAGGAAGAAGTCCCATGGACCCATGGGCAGATTCCCCACTCATCACCCAATGACATGGAGCTGCAGTTCCATCTCTTCTCAGACAGAAAGGAAAACTCCAGGTAGGAGACCAAGCATATGGCATGTAGTTTTCAGGTCACAAGGCAGAGAGGAGAATAAAACATGGGTCAAACAGGGCACAACTGAGTCGAAGGAGTGAATTCAGAGCAAACTCAGAGCCAGGAGACATCTTCGCTGGTGAGCATCCCTGGGATTTGAAACGTCTGTGTTCATCATCACCATCATCACGAGCAGGATAACAGCAGTGGTAAGGAGTGCTCCCAAGCCCTTGAGAATTTAGACGTGTTAACAAGCCAAATATCAGAGAGGAGTGCTTTAAAAACCAGCTCCGAGAAGAATCTGGAGAGAATTAGCACAGGGCATGTGTAAAGAGAGTCACTGTTCCCACCTCCAACACCTATAATTACATCTCAAGTGTGCTAATAAAATCCAGCGGCTTTTTCTCTTTGTCAATGTGCCTTAAACATGCTGCTGCGATGTTCAGAAATGAACTTTCTTACACGTGAAATCGCCATGCAACCCACCAGAGGGGAGGGCAATGAGCCCCGCACCCTGCCCCGATCTGTCCCACCGCCGCCTCAGATGTGCGGGGCGTAGAAGGGGCCGAGGAAAGCGGGGCCAAGGAAGGGCGTGAAGGCGCCGGCGCTCAGCGCGAAGGGGGCGGCCGGCGGCACCAGGACGTTGGCAGCGGTGTAGGAAGGGAAAGTCTGGAAGGGCAAAGCTCTGGGACCCGGAGGGCTCGGGCTGTCGCCGCCCGTCACCTCCGCCGCCGTCGGGGATGACGATGGGGCCGCCCCGTCGGCTCCCGGGTGCTGCTTCTTCCACTTGGTGCGCCGGTTCTGGAACCAGATCTTCACTTGCGTCTCGGTGAGGCTGAGGGACAGCGCCAGGCTGAGGCGCTCGCACACCGACAGGTACCGCGTCGCACGGAACTTGTTCTCCAGGGCCACTAGCTGCTCGTAGGTGAAGGCCGTTCGCGCTCGCCGCGGCTTACCGCACCCCGGCTCGGCCCGCCGTCGTCTGCCGCCCCGCGGCGAGCCCAGCTCCTCCGCCGCTCCCGGGCGAGCTCCGGACCCGCTGCCGTCCCCATCCGGACCCTCCTCGTCCCGCTCGGTGCCGCTCTCCAAGGCGGGGTGCGCATCTAGGCGAGATGGCGGCGTTGGTCAGGGGGATCTGCGTACCCTCCTCCCGCACCTCCCCGCAGACACCCTCGGGACCCAGCTCTGCTCCTCCGACACCCCCCAGCGCCATAAAATAAGAGAAATCGTTAAAACAAGATAAAGGTGAGGCGAACCCCCCCCCCCCCGCGCTCATTCCCCTCTGTGCCACCGCACCCGCGGTGGGGAGGGGGGAAGCGGCGGTATGGATTTCTTACCAATTAAAAAAGAAGTTATTAAAGTCCCCCTTGTGAAGCGAAATAAATCCCCTCCTCCCTCCCACTCCTCCCCAACACCGCGCTAATGGAGTTTCAGATTTGCGAGGGCCGGATCGATAGATGTCATCTATTAAAGGTAAGTTTTAATCGAACAATATTAGGATCAGGCCGGGAGAAGGAGGTTTGAAGTGGGCACCTGCAAGCTGCGGGCAGGAGATAGGCGGGAGTCGGTAATAGGATATCGATCAACGGGAGCTCAGGCATCCTCCGGTGGGAACGGGCTGAGCAATTACCCAGCCGGCCCGCCGGGGCAGCCCACCCCTCCATACCCATCCCCGAGAAACGGGGACCGGGGACAAGAGCCGGGGCCGGGATGGGGCGGACCTGAGGATGCCTCAGGAACCGAGGTTGACGGACACGCGCTGAGAACTTTTCCCTTCGCATCGTCCGGACTTCAAATCCAGCTCCAGCCCTCCTTTCCCTTGCGCTGCCCACTCCATCCTCCTGCGGGAGCCCCGCGCTGGGATCCCGCACCTTGAGCGCACCCCAGGGGACCGGGAATGGGGATCCCGTCCTCAGGCGTCTCCACCTGCTCGCCCCGCCAGCACCGGCCTGAGAAACTCGAGCGCGTTCCTACCATGTGCCTCTAGTTTATTCCTCCGGCTGCCGGGAGCAGCAGCGTCTTTTCCTACTTCAACTCTTCCCAAACTTTCCTCCCGTTCGCCCGAGCGGGGGGCGCTGCCCCAGCTCCCCGCAGCCGGTTCGCGTCTCCTGCTGAATTTCTGAGGATCCAGGATGTCTAAGATGGAGAAGGAGGTTTTATGATGGATGGGGGCCGCCTTGCCCCCGCGCTCCGGGCATTCCGGCATTCCCCCCCCACCCTCCGCGCTTCCCAGAGACCTGCTGGCTCCCAGCGCGGAGCCGGGCCGCCTCCCGAGCCGCACGGCGGGGAGCTGCGAGCGGAGTGAGCGCCGGAAAGGAGGGGAGGGAGGGGAGGAGAAGGGGGGGGGGCGGACAGAGGAGGGGGCAGCGCAGCCATTGGCACGTCGCCCCCGAGCCCCCTCCCAGCCTGCTCCGTTCTTCCGTCCTTCAGTCCCTTCATCCCTCTGTCACTCCATCACTTCGTCCCTCTCTTACTCCATCCTTCTGTCCCCCATCCCTCCGTCCCTCAGTCCTCCAATCCCTCTGTCCTTCTGTTACTCCATTACTCTCTCCCTTATCCCTCCATCCCTCTGTCCTCCCATTCTCCATCCCTCCATCCTTCCATCCCTTCATCCCTCCATCCCTCTGTCCTCCCATTCTCCATCCTTCCATCCTTCCATCCCTTCATCCCTCCATCCCTCTGTCCTCCCATTCTCCATCCTTCCATCCCTTCATCCCTCCATCCCTCTGTCCTCCCATTCTCCATCCCTCCATCCCTTTATCCCTCCATCCCTCTGTCCTCCCATTCTCCATCCCTCCATCCTTCCATCCCTTCATCCCTCCATCCCTCTGTCCTCCCATTCTCCATCCCTCCATCCTTCCATCCCTTCATCCCTCTGTCCCTCCATCCGTCCATACCAGCCTCGCTGTGGTCAGGCTTTCCCATTCCCTGCCCCAGACTGGGTGGAGGGATGCGGCAGGGGCAATCAGGAGCCCTGGCCCCAGGGCCGGCTCCTTGGCTAGCAGAAGTGTGTCACTGCTCATGAAGCCACTCTCCCCTGGGGTCCTTCTCCATCCCCACACTGACCCACGTGCAGCCCCCAGCTCAGGAGTGGTCCTCAGCCTCGTATCACAAAGGGACTGAGACAGGAAGGACAGCTCCTGCATCCCTCTGCTGCTCCAAGCAGGCTCCAAGATCAAAGTGCTCTGCTCTTTCAGATGGGAAATGGATTTTAGCTGTTATCTAGTTAGATATTAGATAACTAATATCGAATTTAGATTAGATATTAGGAAAAATCTTCGCTGTGAGGGTGCTGAGGCACTGGCACAGGGTGCCCAGAGAAGCTGTGGCTGCCCCATCCCTTCAAGGGATGTTCAAGGCCAGGTTGGACAGAGGGGCTTGGAGCACCCTGCTCTAGTGGAAGGTGTCCCTGTCCGTGGCAGGGGTTGGAATTGGATGAGCTTTAAGGTCCCTTCCAACACAAAGCATTCCGGGATTCTATGAATGTACAGGAAGAAACGAGCAACCCTTCATTTTGGGGCAGCTCAGGGTTGGTCTGTTTCGGACCCCAGGCCAAGGGCTGGCCTGAACTAAAACTCATCCAGTGAGTAGGCAGGGAAGCTGAGGCACGCAGTGCTGACGAAGTACTTGCCCCATGGAGCAGCCCCCTGACAGGCCCTCCTTGCCTTGACTGGAGACACTTCATTGTCTGTTCAAACCTGTAACCGGGACAGGGTTGGCAAACAGCAGGGCCAGCCTCTACCCTGTGCCAGTCCCATGGCCACTGGTGTATGTATACAATATAATAAGCTGTGTTTATTATAAACTTGCTGGTAGTGTATTTCTGCACATCTGCATGTGATCAGGAGGAAGCCTTTCCTTCTCCTTAGTGTCTCTGTTGGTGTTGTGAGTTAGTATGAGGTGTGGATGAAGGAAGGGCCACTCTTCAGCTGGAGAAGGTGGTCCTTGGTGGGAATATGCTGCTTCTGTGTTTACCCCTGGGAAGAGTTGTAGAGCACAAGCCTCCTTCTCTTATGGGCATCCCAGCAGAGCTGGGGTTCCTGTTCACTGTTACAAAGGCACAGGGCTTAAGATAGCAGGAAAATGAGAGGATGGGATGAAGATGTTCAGGGTGATGTAATCACAGGTAATTCACAGAATCCCATATTGGTTTGTGCTGGAAGGAACCTTAAAGCTCATCCAGGTCAAACCCCCTGTCATCAGCAGGGACACCTTCCATAGAGCAGCTTGCTCCAAGCTCCATCCAACCTGGCCTTGAACACTGCCAGGGATTCAGCAGCCACAGCTTCTCTGGGCACCCTGTGCCAGCGCCTCAGCACCCTCATAGGGAAGAGCTTCTGCCTAAGAGCTCA
>JASSUY010013704.1:0-17091 GCA_032466535.1 Forpus xanthops
CCGCGCAGCACCATGCCGGGGCCGGGGCGGGCGGAGCGCGGCGCTGCCGCAGTGCCGTGCCGCGCAGCGCCGTGCCGTGCCGTGCCGTGCCGTGCCCAGCGCTCCGTTCCGTTCCGCCGCTGCCGGCTTCGGCAGGGGAAAGTAGGTCAGGGCGGCACTGAGCATGCTCAGGGCCGGGCCGGGGGCCGGCAGCTCCCGGGGCCGCCGGGGAAAGGCGAGAGTTGGGGTGGTGGTGCCGCGGTAGGGTCGGCGGCGACCGTGCGGCGGCAGGGAGCGAGGCGGTGGGGCGTGACACGAACGGGCACTGCTCGGGGCGGGGTGGTAGGAACGGCGGTGTCAGGAACGGCGGTGTCAGTCCGCCGTCCCCGCGAGTCCCCTCTGCCCCTGCGGAGCCTGCGGTGAGCCGCGAGGGCTCTGCGGGCCGGCCGCGCCGCTGGGATGCACACGCCTGTACTCACATCGCTGCTCAGTTATCTCCTCGGGAGCCAGGGCTGCAGGAAAAGGGGGAAAGCCCAGCCTGTTCGGATAGTCTTGGAGATCAGAATGCTGCCCTTCAGAGAAACGGCACGCGTGGTTTTCCCGCAGGGCTGTATTCGTAAGGGGATTACAGCACCCAGCTCCACTTTAAAGCCACTCTGTGGAGGTTCCAGCCTGCGGGAAGCTGAAACTGGCTTTGTAGGTATCCAAGTCACAAGAGAGTAAATCTGTCTTTTAGCCTGCGCAAAACTGATTGAATGTGGTTGGTGCTACCTGTGCAGGCTGTGCACTTGCTCAAAAGTGGATTGGTATATAGGTGGGTAGCTGCAGGCAGGAGTCTGGCAGCTACCTGCTCTGTGCCTGTGCTGCCCTGTGCCAGTTGCTCGTACTTCCTTCCCGGCCTCGTGACATCGCAAGAATGAAGGGCTACCCTCAACTGAACACAAAGGGCAGCGGCTTAAACCGTGGAGGTTTATGCTTCCACATGTTTGTAATTCTGCTATAGAGAATTGGCTCGGACCTTGCTCTTGATACCCACTTCTGATTGCTTTCTGGGCAGTAGTAACTGAAGATTCTCTGCTCCGGATAGGATAGATGAGTGAGCATTTGCTGAAACTGCTGGGGTTAGGGACTGCATCTCATTGTAGGAGTAGGAAATACGTAGTGCATTTCAAAGCAGGTCTCCAACCTGCCTAGGGAATACTGAAGAGAGATAGCAATGAAGGGCTGAGAAACAGAGGTGAAGACCCTCTCCAGTAAACTGGGCTATTTAACACCAAGGTTCTGGGCACCTGGACCCACCACCTTGCATACTGTTTAGGGGTGGCTGCCGTGGTTGAGCACAGATGCAGCCAGTGCTCAAGTGTAGTGTAGGCACTGGTGAAACCAGGGCAGCTGACAGCCAGGGCATCTTGTGTTCAGGGTCTCCAGTATGAAAAAATTTGAAGACTCTGAGGAAGGCACATCTGATACAGTCTTGGCCAGAGCCAGGTGCCAAGTGAGTGAATAGGTCAAGGAGTGTGCTTCTTACTCATCCACTTGCCCAGCAAAACTCTTGATGCGAGGACCTGTTTTGGTCATAGGACCTTGTTTGCCACTGTCTTGTGAGGTGTGCTAGCTTGGCACCATTTACTATGCATTTGATTTTCCTTCTTCCTGTGTTTAAGTACTGGTTTTGAACAGTCAAGTGGCTTATGTTTATTGCTTAATGACTGAACAGTTAGGTAACCGAGTCCCCAGTCTCACAAACTTTCAAGTCAGGTAGCATCCAGAAGCTCTCTGAGTGCATGTCAGGTCTGTGTGAGATGAGACTGAATTTTTGTATTTGGAAAAGTTATACAGTTTTCGTTAGTTTCGTGAAAGTGGCTACCTTTTCAGTGTCCTCAGGTTTCAGTGAACATGAGCCTGGACACAGTTGTAGGAATTTTGATGCCCACTTCCCAGCACTTCCACATCTTGATATGACCCCACTACTGACAGCAAAGGCTCCACATGATTTGCTCTGTGCCCTTTCCACAGAGATCAGTGTCTCCTATGCCTGATGTGGCCTGTGCTTGTCCTCCCATTCACGATAGCTGTTCTGGGGATAACTCCGCAGGGAGATGTAGCTGTGTAGACTACCATGAGAAGTCTCTTGTTGATCTTCATGGTCTGCAGCAGGTAGGAAGCAAGACTTATGCCACCACAGCAGTTAAAAGCTGTAGCTATCCTGCACAGCTTCCTTTGATTCAACGCTTCCTTGATGTCCCTTTCTTCCTTCCCCATCTCCTACTTTTGCCACCAACATGTAGTAGCCCTGAGGAAACCAGCTGAGTTGTGAAGACAAACTGCCTTTTCCAGCACCCATGGCAGACAGCCACGATCTGACAATGAACTCCCAAAGACCAGGGAGGAACTGCCTTCCAGCAGGTCAGGCTGCCTTCCTCAGCCTTGAAGTGGCTGATCTTCTCCCTTTCCAGCATTAGGTATATCCAACTGGTATATCATCTGTACCTCAGAAAATGCAAGTTTGGCAGGCTTTCTGAACTGACTCTGCACACTGGTGGCTAGATTTGATGTCTTTGGTGCATAGGAAAAAACAGCTAGGATCTATGGGAGAAAGGAGAAGAGCCAGCTTCCAATCTGTGCTTTGTCCAGCATGGAGCAAGGTCTGAAATCCCCGTCTTGTCAAATGAGCACATGGACATCCCACCTTTCCAGTAATGCTTGCACCAGCTGCATGCAGAAGACTGTCACACTGAGTGGAGCAGGGGCTGTAACACAGGTCTTCTGGATGTGTACTGTAGTTTAAGATTAGCTATGAAAATCTCCCTAATCTATCTAAGTTTATACACATGTGAAAGCACATAAATAATAAAATTGACAGTGCTGTTACTTACTTTGATAATGCCTGCCGTAGCTAAACACTGGTGTTCAAGACAGTACTACAGTGAGCACATTTTACTTCTATATCATAGTGTCGTTTAATAAAAAGCAGCCTTTTACCTTAGAACCAGCAAAATGTTGGTATTTCTGATAGTTGTATCTGAACAGCATGATCAGGGAAGCCTTGTAATCATGCTGTTAGAAGTCTAAAATAAGATTAAATTGTACATTCTCTGTAACTACTGTTCCTCAATCCACTAGTCAGAGTGGGACACAGGAATGGCTGAGACAAGGTTGTGTGCCACACAACATAAAGTATCAGCAGAGAAACAACAACAACAACAAGTTTTCAAATAATATTGGGGAAAAATAACTGCATTAATTTGATAGTCATAGATACATAGAATCATAGAATGGTTCTAGTTGGAAAGGACCTTAAGATCATCCAGTTCCAGCCCCACTGTTATGGGCAGGGACACCTCACCCTGGACCATGTCACACAAGGCTGTGTCCAACCGGACCTTGAACACTGCCAGGGATGGAGCATTTACCACTTCTTTGGGCAACCCATTCCAGTGCCTCACCACCCTCACATTAAAGGACTTCTTCCTTATATTTACCTTGAACTTCCCCTGGTTAGGTTTGAACTCATTACCCATTGTCCTATTGCTATAGTCCCTGATGAAGAGTCATTGTGCAGTTGGTTAAAAATGAGTATAGGTTAATGTTCACACCTCCAATTTTCAAGAATGCAATATTGAACTTTGGTTGATTTTTACACGTAGATTGATACATGAAGGGATATTTCATTTGGAAATTACGTTGACGTATTTCAGGTGAGGTAGAAACGAAATTTTTAATGATCAGAAATGCCTTTTTCAGTGTGGCAATGTTACTCATTTCTTTTTTAAATTTCTAGACCCCGGTACAATTAGATCTTGCATGAATGCTAATGAGAAAATGCTAACTTTCTTTATTATTATGTATATCCTTACCGTGCTATATTAACTCAATGTAATTGTTTTCTGAAAGATGTGCTGCATTTTATTTTTATGTGTATCTGTTACTTTGGATTGGTACATTAGTCACTGTAATCATCTGAAAGACTGCAGTTCCAAGCTATGCCAGCACTGCTTTCTTGATTGAGTAGCACCCCATTTTTTTGGGAAGGATACAGACACTTGAAAGGCATGGATCTGGCCTACAACTGATTTTGGTTGGGATGAAGATGCAGAAATGCTACGGTCCTGGGAGCTCCAGGCCTGCTCCAAATATGCCAGACTCATTTGGGATGAGGTGTCAGAGGAGGGAATGAGCATTCCTACCACAAACCAGACAACTGGGGTCTATCTACTTCAAAATATTTTACTTATTAACTTATTTAAACCATCATACATTCTTGCGGCAAGTGAAAAAGGACACACTTCTTTTGATGCCTCAGCAAGGTGAGAGCTTGCTTTGTATCAGTCCCTTTGGAAATATTTTACTCTGAATCGTGTCCTAGACCATCATGGCTTACATCATGGCTTGTGTTTTCTTCTTGTTTCTCCTCCCAACCTTTTGAATTGACTTAAAAGAAATTAACAGATTATGTGTGGAGCTCATGAACTTAGGGTGATTTTTATTTATACCTCACAATACCGTGTAATGATAACTATTTCTTTTCTACACTTCTGGATTTGTTACTTGCCAGTTTTGTCGATGGTTCCTTCTTCCTCTTCCTACTTCCTCTGCAAGTGTAAGCATGGGAATGACCAATTAAATTTTATTCCTCTCTATGCCTTATTTTTTAACGCATGTGTTTACAAATGTAATCTGGATTTATACTTTTACTGTCATCCTTCTTTTTGCTCCTCCTAGAGGAAGAAAATCCTTGTCTTGTTGAAGGAGACTTTCTTGTCCACTTTAATAACTCACTTCTGAGGGAAATTCCTTCATGAACTATATTGCATGCACAGTCCATAAACGAAACAAACCCACCAATTACATGGGTGCTATAATATTATTGTACACAAATGCAAATATTATTCTTTTTGAAATTACCTCTTTGAGGTTCTCTTGACTTTGCAATACATTTTCTTGAGGTAAAGATCTCTCCCTGTCCTACAGCATGTATGTGGATAGTTCCTACATATAGTTGTATTGCTGCTCAGGCTCTTCAGTGATGCGTGCTACAGGAGGCCTAGCCATGTGGATATGCTGAGCTAAGGACAGATATGTCTGCATAAATTATTGGCAGCTGAGGAGAGGGTGAAATCCACACCTCTTGAGATCGGAAG
Organism: Forpus xanthops; assembly: GCA_032466535.1. NCBI lineage: Eukaryota > Metazoa > Chordata > Aves > Psittaciformes > Psittacidae > Forpus > Forpus xanthops. The sequence goes on from JASSUY010013704.1 coordinate 5,121, forward strand.
GGAAAATTCTACTGTGCTGTCACAGGAAACTCAGTTCAGAGGATTTGGCACCACTGTTTAAAAGCTGCCAAGCTCTTTAGGACATGAAGAAATAAAAGACTGGTGGAAGCTCTTCTACCCGCATCCTCTCTCTCACCCCCAGCAGAAAAAGCTTTCCATGTGTAAGTTGAAGCTGAGAGCACTTCTTAAAGATAAAAAAGTTTTTGTTTCTTTCTTTTTCTGCACCTCACTACCACTTTCCTGCCCATGATTTCCTGTACATTTTCTTCTAGCTATTGCAAACTAGTTGTCATGGTTTAAGCCTCTCAGCCACGCAGTTTTGCTCACTCACTCTTTCTTCACCCCTCTCCCAGGGGGATGAGGAGGAGAATCAAAAGAATGCAACTCTCATAGGTTAAGATAAGAACAATTTAGTAACTAAAGTACAACACAAAACTGCTACTGCTACCACCAGTAATAATAATGACAAGGCAAATACAGTTGCTCACCACCAATACTCAGCCTGACCAAGCAGTGCACCCCCCACCCTTCTGGGTCTCTGTTCTCCGTTTTTACATCCTGGGCATGACATGCTAAGGTATGGAATACCTCTTTGGTTAGTTTGGGTCAGGTGCCCTGTTTCTGCTTCCTCCTGGCTTTCCCTCCTTCCTGGCAGAGTATGAGACTCAGAAAGTCCTTGGTCAGACCAAAACATTACCAAACAGTTACTGAAAACACTGGTGTTATCAGTGCAGTTCCCAGGCGTAAAAGTCAAAAACATAGCGCTGCACCAGCTAGCAAGGAGAAAAATTACTGCTGCTGCTGAACCCAGGACACTTGTCATGGTATTACTTCAGAGGACACTGATGAGATGAAACTTGAAGCTAGAAATGAAGAGTCTCTAAGCCAGGAGCAGAAGGATCTTGGTTCTCTGTTAAAGCCTAAGAGGGCTTTTGTCTTCAGACTGAAATATTAGGTGACAAATGCATTAGTGAGCATTGGGTGAGCCAAAGGCCTAAGGGTCAAAACAATTGGTTTATAGTTGCCCTAATAATGTCAGATGCCTCATATTGTCTAATTATTTTGTTTTCTATACCAAATAATCTTATTTATTTCAACTTTCTATTGTATGAAACAATGATCATTAATTGCCTTTGCTGACCTTGCCTGACCCATAGCTCTCCAGCTGAATAAACTGAGATAGGGCAGTAAAAAACAAATCTACACCACTAATAAGCTTTTGAAACATTAGTGTTTACCATTCACTGCATGAACTGACTATCAGGCATTATACCAGCATGGAAACACTCTACAATTGCATGTCATGAATGTAAAATGAGGCACAGAATATAGTACTAAATTGCACTTGAATGAGAAGATACTCGGAATACTGCATGACCTTCAGCAAGATTCAGTGTTTATGTCAGTGAGAAAGAGGAGCCAAATTATTCATGAGACTGAAAGGGGGAGAAAAGACATGTGATCTCAGAGCAGTTAGAATTATGTTAGTCTTGTGGGAAAAAATTGAGATGATCATGTTAATATTTCCATTTCTGTTACACTCTCACCAGAAGCAGAATTTTAGGAATGTGTCAAGCTTTGTGTGTAATATTCAACTGCAAAAAGACAATAGGATTTTACAGCAACAATTGATGCAGGTTTTATTCCTTTTTGGGGTTGTATTTTACAAAGCAAATGCTTTCAGAGGCAAGGTGAACCAATAGGTGTGACTTGTCAGTAAGGTGGCTATAGGATGAGGGAAAAGTTTAAGGAATATAAAGTAATCATGCATTAATAGGTAACTTTCCCCCCCAAAAAAAAAATTACAAAAAAAATATTAAGGATTTTATAAAATAAAGACAAACCCCAAAACTGTTTTCAGTGATGTAGTCAAAGGTATGTTCTTTAGTGACACTCCACGCTTCCCAGAGGAAGTTGAGTATATTATTGCAGGAAATAATAGGAAATGTGACTTTGAAGATACTGTTTATCCCTAGGAATGAGAATTCTGTTTTTCTGCATGGTCTGCAGACGAGTAGTGCTGCTGAGGGGCACTGGTGCAATAAAGGCAGAATTTGTCTTCAAACAGAAGGTGTGCCAGGCTGGACATGTTTCAGAAGCCCTGTGTGTCATCAGCTCATGCATTTTCCTATTAGATATTCACAAAAGAATGCATGTAACCTCTTTTTATGAATAAATATACCATTTCCATTAATCCTCTAATTCCACAGTATAATAGTGAAATTAAATATGTGAGTAATTTCAGTGAGGCATGCCAAACCTGGCACAGACCAAAAGAGAAGCAAAAGTATTGAGTGTCTCATGTCTGAATCTTTTCTGCTAAAGAAAACCATATAAAATGTGGCCTGGTATTTTCTTTTGCTGCAGCCATTTCAGCTTACCTGCAATGTACGAAGGATTGATATTAGTGGTTATCTACATAGAATTTCAGAAACTGTTGACACAACCAGAATGACCACATTTATATCCACCTTATGGAAATTCAGCTGTTCTTCAAGCCTATGCCCAAACAACCTTGGGACATGTATAAAGGAATTAACTTACTAGAATCATTATGTGTGTTTGAAATACAGTTGGCTGCTTCTTGTCCTTTGGCTGGAAAAGTAGATTCAGAGAATTGTCGTTTTAAGAAGCCAAAGCCTTGTCCATTTGCAGCCAGTTATTTTGAAGTCATACTGGGCTAAATGGTCTGGTTCCTGGCACATGAAAAAGCATTTCTGATTCTGATTACTCGCACCTCCATGGGAGCTCAGAACCAAGGTATATTTGTGTTTGCTTTTGCTGTATGCTGTACCTTGTGACGCTATTGAAATCTGTATTGGCTCTTGTTTATATATGGATCCTGTAATGATTCGATTTTTGTCTAGCACTGAGTCCATCAGGCTTTCCTTCCGTCTGCTTCTGAGGGGTTCCCAATCTGTGAACATGTTCTCTACCCACTGAGGTCATAATTTCTCATACTGACAAGCAGGATACAGAATTCCCTTTTTGGGGTGCCCTTCTTCTGCTCAGTCCCTAGAAAATGGGGAACACTAAAACATGCAGTTGAACAGATTTTGGTCCTGAAAGCCACTTTTGCTATCACTTTCAGTAAGATTTGTGTGTTTTTTTTTTTTTTTTTAACTTTCCCCATGACTTCATTCTGCAGCCGGCAACTGCAGTGGGTTCATACATTAAATAGTATGTTTTCTGTCTTGTTAGTTTTGCAGTATAAAGAATTTTCTAAATGAAGCTAATTTTTAATGAAGCTCATTTTTAACAAAGCTCATTTGTAATAATGTGTTTAGGTTCAAGATTTGTCACTATCTTAAAATCTAACTTCTATGCTTCCTAGTTTACATTAGATCAGTTAATCCAACATGTGTTTTTATGCCTTTTCAGATATCAGTTCATTCTGCTAAGTAAACATACGTTGCCAGTACTTGAACCTTTATCCAGGTGCACTTTCAGCTCAGGACTCTCAGCTTTGGCACAACGTAACCCTGCCATCTACTGGAAAGTCTTTAGTAATGGTTTATGTTTGTAAAATTGGGGTGGGGAATATCTGCGGTTTTTACCTACAAAGGTGGCCACTCTAATTCTGAAAAGCAGAGACTGATTTCCGGTTGTTCAGGGGAAGCATGCATCTGAAATGCAAAGACTGTGAGTTTTCTGGGAAGGGATCAAAGATGATCAGGGGACTGGAGCACCTGCTGTATGAAGATAGGTTGAACGAGTTTGGGCTGTTTATCCTTTAGAAGAGAAGGCTGCGAGGAGACCTCATAGCAGCCTTCCAGTATCTGAGGAGGGTCTATTGGGATACTGGTGGGGAGGGACTCTTCATGAGGGACTGTAGTGAGAGGACAAGGGGTAATGGGTTCAAGTTTAAGCAGGGGAAGTTTAGATTGGATCTGAGGAAGAAATTATTTACTGTAAGGGTGGTGAGGCACTGGAATGGGTTTCCCAGGGAAGTTGTGAATGCTCGAACGCTCGTGATGTTCAAGGCTGGGTTGTACATAACCTTGGGTGACATGGTTTAGTGGGAGGTGTCCCTGCCGCTGGCAGGGGGGTTGGAACTAGATGATCTTAAGGTCCTTTCCAACCCAAACTATTCTATGATTCTATGTGGTAAACAAGAGCTTTTCCTTTCCCTCTTGGACAGCCAACATTTTCTCCATCAAAGGATTTCAAATCTCTCATCCTCCACTCCAGCTACTTTCTGGGTGGTATCTCTGGACTAGGAAGGATTGCTTGATTGTCTCCTGTCCTCCCAGGTCTCTTCATGGTCAAAAAGACTGGGAGCTCAATGGGCAGTCAGGAATGCACAGCTCCTTTGACAACTCAGAGATTCTGCATACGTGCATCCGATTTCCAGTTAAGCATGCATCTGGACCCTGGTGATCATGAGGTATTCACCTGGAGAGAAGGCAGAAGCAAGCATAGATAGACCAACTGATAGACCATCTGTGCTGGAGGAGTTGTGCATATTTCTATGTTGCTTGTTTCTGCTAGCAGGTGATGCTGTGGAAGAGGCTCTGGAGCTACTTGGTCCAGTTTTTTTCTCTTGTCTGCAGGTTACTTTGCAGCTTGTAGGCTGCTGGCATCTGGAAATATTGGGTCTAGTAAAAGGTGAAACCTTTTCTTGGCTTTCTGAGCTCATGTTTTTCTTTCCCTGTGTGTTTGTGTAGCTGAGAGGTGCAAAAAAAGTTCTTGTAACTTGGTCAGGCATATGCTGTTATATCTACTATTTCTGTGCTTCTGGAAGCATCTACTCTCTCTTTCGGGGTGAGTTTTATTGTACTTATTCCATAAGACTCCCCCCATATTAAGCCTATAGCTTTTTGTAAAAGTCAGTCTATAGAGCAAAAGGAATTATGTACTCTGAAAAAGAGGGAAAGAAAATCCAACACAAAACAGTAAAGCAAAATTTGTCCCATAAATAGTTGAAAGGATTCATAAGTCATCTGGCATTGGTTTGCAAGGTCCAGAAGCTATGTTCCTGTTTAATCAACTGCCATGCAGAGATTCACAGCTAAAACTGCCCGTACAGGGGTCTGTACCCTTAGCACAATACAGGCAGCTTCATCAGCTCCCGTGCAGCTCTATGTTTTGCATAATGTTTAGTTCCAGCAAATAAACTCTGTGATGATTGTTGCTGTGCTTATCAGGGCATGGTGCTTGGTCAGACTTGGACATCTTGGGTTGTGTCCCTGTAAGGGACTCACTGCAGAAGGAGCAAGTTTAGGTGTGCCAGCGCCTGGCAATGTGGCTATGCCAAACTATGATTGGCTTAGCAACCATGACAGCTACCCATTAACAAGCAGAAGCTTCTCAGAATGATTTTTTTAAGTGTAAACAGCTGTGGAAATGTAGTGTATTAAGCATCTGCTTCAGTTTTGGTTTTAAGATTAGATTAAAAAGCCAGCTACAACAAGCAAGTAATTTTAAGGATTATCATATAATGTCAGAGATGTAATCAAAGTGTCATTAGTGTTTTCTTTCCTCCACATGCTATTTTTCAAAAGAGATGGTACTTAGTAGGGGACCATTCTGTTATGGAGGAAATGATGTAACTTTCTCTTCGCTAGCACAAAAGACCAAAATTGTTATCTACTCTCCATTAAAATTGTCATTTTACAGCTCACCTCCTCACAGAAGGACCTTGAGTAGGATTCTTATTACTTCCAGACAGCAAGAGAAAAAAAGTAATTGGTACCAGCACATTGTCTGGATGTTAATATTTCAGCTTTACCTTTGTTGAAGAAAGAATTTATTCCCACCATATATGAGAAGGGAGGAGGCTTGGCACAGTCATGGGCTTACTTAAATTTAAGCTCAAAACCATTTCAGGTTATTTAGTCTGATGAAGGATTTTCTCCTACACTATAATAGAGGGAAGTTTTAGACAGCAAGGTTTTAAAGCCCCAGACATGGAATAGAATTCATCGTCTGATGACTGGGACTGAATTGGGATGAACTGTAGAAAGTATTGCATCAGAGATGGGGCTGGTGGGGTCAGCCTTTGGGCTTTGCAGAAAAATCTTTAAGCATAGACAGGGGTAGTGTTATAGGGAGAGAACACAGGGAATGATCAAGCTGCTCATGATCAGAGAACAAACAAGAAGGCTATTTGGATGGTTGACACTGAAATTGGTTCTAATTTTCTGCTTCAACATTGAACCAGCACTGCTTGTACTTAGGCTGAGAGAAGGGTGGCATGCGGTGGGACGAGGTGCTGTGATGTTGCTCAACCTCCCTGCAAATGCCACCTCTCTTTCATGCAGTCAGCCAACTGATGTGAGTTTATTTTTTCCCTCCAGCTGCAGTGTATCTCTGTGTATCACGCTGAAGTATTTCTTGAACAAAAGCAGAACAATTTTAGTCATGGCTAGATTGTAAAGGGAACCAAGGATATTCTGGTCTAGCTTCTCCTGTCACATCACGATGCAGTATGTGGGGCAGTAGTAGGAAAAATCTCTTTCGCCTCCACTGCATTTTGCCTCCTGAAAAAACAGCTATGTCTGCCCTCTGCAGAGCATGTTATTTTTTGCCCATATGCCTCCTTTTTTTCCTCCTGATAGTTTTTAAAAGCTCATTAGAACTGCTTCTTCCTTTCACAATCTCTTTCACAGGGATCTGATATTTATGCATTATAAAACTTGCTCTCATTTTCCCCAAGCCTGCATTAATGAGACATTGTAGGAGAAATCCTAACAGGTACTGGCAGATTGCCTAAGACAGAGGAAGTGGCACCATCTACTAGAATAAATAAAACTGCAAGAAATTCCAAGGCCCACAGACTACCAAAATATGCATTGTTACAGAGCCAAATAGGGTAATTCTTGTTTGCAGAAAGTTACCTATATACTTTTCTGGATAGATGTACTTAAACTTCTTTGAAAAACAGGAAACAGAGCAGAGTATCCATCTGCATGCCCTCCCACGAACAACCCTTCCTGCTCTGATGGTGGGAATGGCTGCTGTGAATACATTGACCATGGTCAGGAAAGGGGAACCACAGTAACTCCAACCGGCAGAGCAAACAGGATATGTTTGGCTTCTTCTGTGTTCTGTAGAATTTTATTCTGCCTTTTATTTTCATTTGTGCCAAATACATGTCACCTTTAGCACTTGCACTGGGTTGCAGTGAGTTGTCTGTCCACTTTGAAGAGAAGGATGGTGTCTGTTCTTGCTTATAGTGGAAGTGCTCTGGAGGAAAGCAATGCAGTGGCAGTACACTTTGAGATGCTCTTTACCTCATTCTTCCTGCATGTCCAAGTCAGGAGTCATCTTAGGTCACATACCCAACTGCTTTGAGCCATGTTCAGCCACCTCACAGATGTGGTGGCGCAAACACGTTCAAGCTATCCATATCAGGTATTTGGTGGAAAGTGTAACTGTCATTTCAAGCAAACAGGTAATTCAAGGCAATTGGTTCCTCACAGCAACAGGAGCACATGGCTTTCTCTTCACCTCAAATGAACTGATATATGGGTAATTGGCTTCTCTCTGCATGATATATATAGCCTATGTATTGATGGCAAGCAGTTGTTGGAAGTATTTGCAGCACTGGAAAAATAAAGCACTTCCACTCTTAGTGTTCATTGTTTGATGAAAGATACATAATTTTGCTTGAACAGTTTATTTCTGCAGTCCAGAGAACAGCTTAATTACTTTAGAAAGCTAATTTATAAAAATGCTGGAAAATGCCACAGTCCAGAGGTTAAATTCTCATGTGTACTGTAGGGCTTATAAAAGCAAAGAGTATTTAAGCATAAAAAGTGAAAAAAAAAATATAGAATATCTATGATTTAGGTGGAAAAATTAGGTAGTGAGACTTTGTAAATGTAAAAATTAAATGGTTATTTGTTCAAATGTCATTCTTTTGCATAAAGATAAAGCAAGCTGTCAGTTCGAGTGGGGATTTCCTTTTAGTTATTTGCTTTAATATAGTTTATGAAGACATTTTCAAAACAAAACTTTTTCTTTTGAAGCAACATTATTATTAAATATTACCAGGACATTAAGGATGCAAAGGAGATTTAAATATTGTCACATTTCTTCGTGGAACATAAGGCCAAGAGCATCAGACTTGCTTAGGTCCTGTGTACATAGAGGTGCTGCTGAGTGGTTGATGCTGCTCTTGTGGTTCTCTCCTCCACTTGCTGTGAAAGAAGGATTGAAAATGCTCAAATTTTACATGGGGAATATAGAAATAATTCTTTTGTGTCTGCTACTTCATATTTTATGATCTCAAGTTACTAGAAAAAGCATATGAAGTCACTGGGCGTGTGCAATTGCTTTGTTTAGTATTGCAAACCTTATGACTGTCACGGTAGTGACATGGCTGAGGAGCCGGTATTTCTTTCTCACTGAGCTCTTGTGAGGCTTGTTGATGAGCATAATCACACCTATTAAAAAGTGCACAAAATTACTGTGCACTTTGGTCACACCGTTCATACACCAGTAAAATGGGGATAGTAGGTTCATAATTAGGTTACAGAGGTCATTGCTGGATGTTCTGTTTTTTGCATATATTGTGTAAGGTATTACTGTTTGGAGTTATTGTGCAATTCTTGATAGTTACTGAAGGCAAGATTGCTACTTTTTTCAACATCTGAGTGAAATTAGAGACACAATTTCTATACATTAATAAATTCAGGTTTCAAAAAGTGCCAGTTTACAATTTTGTTTCTGATCTCCTGCAATTTCTCTTACAGTTTCTGATAATGTCCTAAAATCCTGCTTTTGAAAATACAGAAAAAAGCAAGTGTCATAAAAGAAGAGAAGCTGGAGTTGACTTAATCCAAATACCAGCAACTAACCTACTGACTGCTAATATCAAACTGTAATACTGTGCCTGCAAGGAACTTTAGGCAGTAGTGTCATTTCACACATTAAAAACCCCAGGCAAACTTTCCATCTTGCTCCCCTCCGTGTCATTCCACTTGATGGCATGTTGAGCCTTTGTTCTCTCAAATCATGATTGACTTGACCCACGGTAGTCAAGTTTAGGGTGGCATATAAGATAATGTCTTATGTTTCCAAGTTTATACTTTAATGCAGCAATTTGTCAGAATCTGAAATGACCCTCTTCTAAAGTGAACTGAATAATCAGTCTGAGGGAGTAGGGGAGAAATGGGATGCACTGCTGCTTCCCTGGGACAGTCTTCAACACCCGGAATCAGCAAACACAGTGGTGGCTGTGAAAACTGCCTGGTGAGGTATACAAATCATATATGATCAAGAGATAGATGGTTCAGCTCTGGAGAAAAGCATATGGAAGCAGTGAAGTATATCAGGAAAACTGCACTGATCTGTTATGTTGCATTTGCTCCCTTCCCTTGGGCAGATGGGTGATCTCGCTCTGTGTCTTCTGAGCAGCAGAGCTTGGCACTGCAGATGCCCAATGCTGACTCAGTCCTGCTCATCTCATCTGTGCCGTACACTTTGCATCAAAACAGCTCAGAGAAGTTTGCAAATAATCTGTATAGCTCAAAGCTGCCAGACATTAACAGTTATGAGTTTTCCAGTGCTGTAAAAGTGAATTTGGTAGTCCCCAACAAGCAGAAGTAATGCTGCTTCTGAATTTGTTCAGAATACCACTTTTAGGTCTGTGTGGCTTCAAGTAATTACTGACATGCAGGATCACACACCAGCTTTAGGCTTTTAAGAGAGTTTTTGATAGCTAACTTCACCACCACCTTGCAGATCCTTCCTCTCTCCTGGCATTACACTGATCCAGGCTCAAAGTAAACAGAATAGGCTATAATGTCATGACAATTTCAGATGTGATTATAGGCTATAATTAGTAAAGGGTTATCACAGACTCTCTAGGCTGATGGAGAGAAGAAGTTATGACTAACAGGAGCTGGGAAAGAATGTAATTTGTAATTTAAATGTAGAGCAAGTTTAGAGTCAATGAATGCATTTGTGATGGATGTGTAAACCAACTCCAGTGGGGGCATAAACCCGAAGTTCTTAATTGCATTTTAGTTGCCAGATGGAAAATGGATGTAAATATTTGACAGCAGTGCAGTGCAACTGCTGTTAATTGTCAGTTTATATGATTTGGGCACTCATCAGTTTTTTAAAACAAATCATTTGCGTATGAAGGCAAACAAAAGTGAGGCAGATTTGACAGGATTCAGCAGGATTAAAATTAAGCATCTCAGTCATCAGCTTTAGTTTTCCTCACAGCACTCTCATATATTTTTCTGACAAGCTTAGGTATAAGAGCTATCCATTCCCTGCTGTCTGTGGAGGTTACGCTTCCTTGAGTCAGAAGCTTAATCTGAGTCTAACAGAGCTTCAGATAAGAAAATTTTTTGGGCTAGATTCTGACAAATAACCTGCTCAGCTATTTACAGAAATAACTGAGGGGTTTTCTATTTTGTGGAAGTATCATTCCTATTAGCGAAGGAAGACTTAGGTGCCACTTTTTTTATGTTTTTTGTATGAAAGTCTCTTGCCAATACCATTGTGAAGGAAGGATGTATTGCAGATCTAGAAAACTCCTGTAAAGTCCTTTCTGCTAATTGTAACGTGATTCAAAGTGACTGTAGGATCAGAAATTTGTGCCTGGTTTTGTACTGGAAAAAAGTAAGTCAGTGGCTTGGTTACAAGTGTGACTAATGTTAGAACAAAAATTGAAGACAACAGAAAGCCAAGACTATGAGGTGAGCTGATGCCAACCTCATGAAGTTTAACCATGACAAGTGCAAGGTCCTCCACCTGGGTTGGAGCAATCCCAGGCACAGCTACACATTGGGGAGAGATGAGATTCAAAGCAACCCTGAGGAGAAGGACTTGGGGGTGTTGGTCAATGAGAAAATGAACATGAGACAGCAGTGTGTGCTCGCAGCCCAGAAAGCCAACCGCATCCTGGGCTGCATCAAATGGAGTGTGACCAGCAGAATGAGGGAAGTGATCCTGCCACTCTGCTCTTGTGAGACTTCACTTGGAATATTGTGTGCAGTTCTGGTGTCTTCAACATCAAAAGGACATGGAACTGTTGGAACAAGTGCAGAGGAGGGCCACAGGGATGATCTGGGGACTGGAGCACCTCCCCTATGAGGATAGAATGAGAGAGTTTGGGCTGTTCAGCCTGGAGAAGAGAAGACTGTGTGGAGACCTCATAGCAGCCTTCCAGTGTCTGAAGGGGGCCTATAGGGATACTGGTGGGGGGATCTTCATGAGGGACTGTAGTGATAGGACAAGGGGTAACGGGTTCAAGCTTAAACAGGGAAAGTTTAGATTGGATCTGAGGAAGAAATTCTTTCCTGTAAGGGTGGTGAGGCACTGGAATGGGTTTCCCAGGGAAGTTGTGAATGCTCCATCGCTGGCGGTATTCAAGGCTGGGTTGGACATAGCCTTGGGTGGCATGGTTTAATGGGAGGTGTCCCTGCCACTGGCAGGGGGGTTGGAACTAGATGATCTTAAGGTCCTTTCCAGCCCTAACTCTGTTATGATTCTATGATTCTATATTTCTTAGACTTTAGACAGCTCTTTGGTGGTGTTTTGTTTTTTTTTTTTTTTTTGGTGGGGTTTTCTTGTTTTGTTTTTTTTCACTCTAAAGTTTGAGGGTTTTCTACCAGTTTCCTTTTGTTTTTGGCATGATGTTTGTAAATTGCATAATGTTCCCAGGTATTTATAAAGAAAAATTAATCAATACATTTTGGAGCTTCCAAGAACCAGCAAGCTCACACCATTTAGAATTTTCTATAGTCTGTATAAATATATTTTACATACTTATATCTAAGATTCAGGCCAGGTTTCGCTGGGGCTGAAAGAAATCGGTAGAAGTGCTGTTACTGGAAACAGCAGTTCTGAATATGTGAGTGGGGTCACTCAGAAGACCTTCTAGGCTGATGGTGGCCTTATAATAGAATTCATACTTTTTCTAGTGTGTCATAGGTTCAGCAGCAGCAGTCATTTTTCTTTAAGTAGTAGCTGGTGTAGCACTGTGTTTTGGATTTTCGGCTTGGGAACA